>RJWH01005588.1:63123-73192 GCA_004363575.1 Solenodon paradoxus | reverse complement strand
TGTGACATTTACTGTGTACTCTGTCAACCTTGCCCCACACTGAAGGCAACAGTGCTGTCAATTCCCAAGCCCTTTAGAAGTTCTAGTGTATAAACTGAAACCTAATGAGCTTATCCACACCTATCTCAGAATTCAACTTTCCTATCTGCTTAATTCATTGGTCCTCAGAAACTGGATTTTCTGCTTCAAATGTTTTGTTAGAGTTTTCTCATCTATTCTATTTGTCCTAGAGTGTGTACATATGTGTAAGATCAATTTACTGTTGCTTTAGAGTGGCTTTGAGAGAAAGAAAAAGCAAATGTAGGTGTCGAATCTACTACAATTTTCCAGATCATTTAAAACTTTGAGTCTATTTTTTAAACTTAAAAAACAAAGCATCAGATTACTATCTTAATGTAATGAGCAAAATCACTTTCAAAGAGCAGTGCTATTCTACACTTATGCTTAGACTAGAACAGTCCAAGCGGCATGTGTACTGATCGAGAGGAAGGTCTAAAGAGAAAGGCATCTTGATTTCAGACAAGGATGTAATCTAAATCACCCATGTAACTTAGCCTGTTCCACTCTGCAGTTTTCAAACAACAATGAAGACCCTGAACTTGATTTTGGAGATGGGCTGGCTGACAATTCTAAATTGCCAATTTTTCCAAAATAGTGATGAAAATATGTCAGACCACAGTAAATTTTCTGCCATGGCATAGTTCACTGTCAGATAAGACAATTAAATTTCAGGTCATTTTCCTCAGTCATACAATTAGGTTTTAACTAAGAGCAGTTTCTTTATTCGCTAAATAAAAAGCACACTTAGGAAAAAAGTGCATCGCTCAGCTAACACATGTTCAGGGACACATAATCTAGTACTGAAAACACAAGTTTTTTATTTCCTTTTAAAATTTTATTAAGTTGCAGAATATAATCGTGTGTGTGTATACAAGCCCAGGGATATTGTTATATATGCACGGAAAAATCTAAAAGGACTCGCACCACCTGCGTGAGAGCAGCCACTTCTGGGAATGGCTTGGTCAATTATTTTTCATTTCTATACTATGAAATGTTGACATTGCTCATTTACTAATTTTTGTCAATTAAAAAAAGAAAGAAAAACCCTTTACTTAACAAACTACTCATATACAAGCAAGGATAAAAAAAAAATACTACCATTAAACTAATATCTGCAGAGTTGCCTGTAATACCTGCTCAGGACCTGAACCGTACATCATTCAAAATGGAGAGTCACATCTGACATCGATTCAAACCCCAACAGGGTTATTTTTCATTCATGGTGGGGATCTGAAAATAAATTTGATAAGGTAGCTGTTTCAAATCTTGTGGTCTTGAAGCTTCAACCAGTCTATTTTTTCAAGCTTCATTTCACTTTAGGAAAATGTATTGATCTGTCCAGACATTTCATCAGCTATTCCAAATCATCAAGTGAAACAAATAGCTTTTGTCAATAGCTGTGATTATAGTGGTCTCTGCTATGTCAGTCTGCTAGACAAACTACAGGTATTTTCCTGCCTTGGTTTAGGATCTCACAATATTCCTAAAAGTATGCTATGTGTATTATTTTAAAACTTGCCTTTTAAAAAAGATTAACATTTAAGAAAGGTTTATTCTCTCAGCTTTCTCCTAGAATTTCTAAATTTTTTTAAAGGAAAGATGCAGGCAGGAATGAAGGCAAGTAGGTAGGCAGGCAAGAAGAGAGAGGAGGAAAAAGTGCTTTATTTATTTTATTCAATTGTTCATCGTTGGCTGTTTCCCCAGCCCTGGGTCTTGAACCAGGGATGGATGGATGTGGACTATGCCTGGTTTAAACTACTAGACCATCAGAGCATACTAAAATGTTTAGTGATATAAAATTTAGAACTCTAGTGACAAAACAGAAAAGCAAGAAGGAAAATACCCATGGAGTGATAAATTCCCTAAGTCAGTGATTTTCTAGACACCTCCACATCGATGGTTTCAAACATGACACCCTCATCATTCCATTTTCAATAGCTGTTCTCTTTAACGTGCCTTACAAATTCTCTTCTTGAGTTCCTTGTATAAGAGAAAGACAAGAGAGCCAGCAGAGAAAACCCTTTCATAACACCTGCAGAATAACAATACAGGGAGAGATGACCACCAAAGGGGGATCAGCAGCCAATAATCTGACCCTTACTAGTTTAGCAAAAGCCTCTAGATTACATGACAAACTATATCACAGTTTCAAGAAAATTAACTTTTGTCTGGAGAAAAAAATACCCTTTCAACTTTAATTCTGAATCTGTTCATCTCTTACTTTCCTTAGCAGATCTCAATCTTCTGCAAATTTCATCCATGTTCACTCATGTTCCAGTGAACATCTGGGGAAGTTCTAAGGCTTAAACAGATCCTTAATTTGTCTCACTTTCCATCCAGTGTAAGGTATCTCCAATGTCAAAAAAAGGGGCAGTAAAACTCAAATCACAAAACATTTGTGCTACAACAGACCTGAAAGTCATCAGCTTCATCCCCTTTGTCTCAAGTGGGCAAAGCAAGGCTGGAGAGAAGAAATAACTGACTAAGGTCACGAGCCTGGTACGGGGCAGAAGTTGGATTCCTTCCCAAGTCCAGGGGCTTTCTGCCCAGTTCCCTCATTTCAACTCCTGTTTTTTTCTTTTTCTTTGTTGTATGTTGTCTCCCTAGATGGTTATGAAGTTTATGTTGCCTATAAGGTAAGGAGGTGACTTTTCTTCACTGCTATCACAAAATATATTCACAATAAAAAGTTAAGAAAGTGTAGCTCTTTTCTACACACTCACATGTGCTTGTTTGTAGAGAACTTGGAAAGTTCAGAACAGTGTAAAGTACCAGAAAAAAAACATAACCCCTAATCCCACCACCTGGGGATCGCCATTGTTAACATTTTGGCATAGTTCCTTCCAATACTTTGTGCTGAAAAATTCATGTAATTATACTATACAGCGTGTATAATTTTATATCCTGCATTTTTCCCCCATTCAGGCATTTTTCCTATTGAACTCAGACAACTCAGCATATATGTATTGTATTTCTCTTTTTTCAGCAGGAACTCATTTATCTGTGAGAAGAGTAATCAGACACTGAAAAACATGGTCACAGTTTTATTCTGTGGTTTTGGAGTCTTTTTGGTCTGTTTTATGAAGGTTATTTTGAAATTATTTTGTTGCCAAAAAGCTGTATGTTAATTTTTTCTCTTTGTTTACCTGGTTATGTCCTGCTCAACACAAGCCAATATCAATATATGTGGCTATTTGCATTTGAAATAAGAAGCACATTAAAAGTGTCCATTTTAAAAGGGGAAATTCACACTGAAGTGACAATAAAATTAGAAAAGACTAGGACTGAATAGTAATGGAGATTCAACCGTGTGTCCCCAAACAAGAATTAATACACAAACAGAAGGTAAACCCTCCTGGCCACCCCCATCCTCAAGACCTTGGTCTAGTCAATTTCAGTTTCAGAACTATTTCAAAAATGCTTTTTTCTCAGCCTTGGATGCACAATTTTGCACAAAGATCACTCCTTTAAAATTGAACAAAGGTTCACTTGAACATAAAGTTTAAAAACACATAGCAGGCCCAATGTTAACTCTCAAATGCTTCTGCCTTTGTGGATGTCAAGTGGAAATGCCAGGAGGTAATTGTGGAGAAAATTCACTGCTGAAATTAATAGTATATTGGGTCTTTACCTAAAATATCATCACAGGCCCCACTATTTCTTTTTCAATCTATGTGGCAGGAATGTTACTAAAATCCATAGTTGGAACCAATTAAATGCATCTATGAGGAGAATTTGATCTCTGCCAATAGTCTATCCAGAGATTTTAATTGGTCATACTATAATTAAAACATAAAAGGACAATGTGTCAAATGCATGACAATATGGCAAGTACATAAAGGTCTATAGATACTTGCACCAATTCTATCAGAATTAAAACAAGACAGTCATGTTTTAGGTAGTGTTATAAATAATGTCAAAGTTTGGGCTCTACAAGAGCTCTTTTTCAAAGTTTGGTCAATGAAACAGGGCTTTTGAAGGAAAGGGAGCATTTTACTGTCCCATTCAGCCAGCAGTCTTTCTGATCTTTGCTGGCAGGATCAGAGGTCACTCAGGGTAAGTGATAATGGCTAACTCACTGATGGAGGGAGCAGTCCTTCACCGGCTGAGCTGGTCATGAGCCAAGCTCTGGCTCAGGTTTAAAGGGTTTTATATAACAATTGAATCTGAGATATGTTACATGTCCAGTGGTCTTTAGTAATCCATGGCACTTTAAAGACCAATCTGCCAAGTGACAACATGGGTAATATTGCTAGCACTTTCTAAGGTGCAAAAGATCCTCTGGGACCTTTTACACATTACCAGCACTGGCTATTTTTTCTAGAAAAAATATTATTATTTTTGAACTCATTCCTCTTTCTACTATGACCACCAGGTTAGAAACCCTTAAATAGAAGGGATTTAGAAATATATATTTAAGAGAAAAAAGTTACACCTAAAAAGTCTGAAGTTACTGCTGAATGTTGGTCTGCCAAGCTACCAGAGAGTCCGAGAGAGTCCCAGCTCCATCTAAGTGAACAACTCTAGCAACTCATTCAATTATTCCTAATCTGCACAAACAGACAATATACACAGAATCTCACAATTGTGGTAAGGCTATAGTCTGCACAATGTTACTCACTTACAAGGTGACTATTAATTATAAATCACATTTCTTCACAAAAGTTTATTTTTCAAGCTACACTTCATCTGTTTAAAGTGTGAGTTATCTTCTTTGACAGGGAAACTTGAAAATTTCTTGTTCTTGATACTGCCATTTCCAACCAGTTTCTAAAACACCCTAAATGCTCAATATCCATCACCTGGTGTTTCAGAATATTTACCTGTAAGCTGTTGTTCAGCAAATCAAAGTCACTGTATCTCCTAACAACCTGTAAGAGACAAAACAGTGTTTTGATTCAGCAAAGGTCATCTATTTTTATTTCCTAATTTAATAGTTATTGGCATTCTAACAAGAAAGCATTTGCACCAAGGATAGTAGGGCTCATACCTGCTGCTTAACTTGCTTAACTTGATGGCCTCAGAAAAGACTGAGGCATACCCTGTGAATCAGGCAGTGGCTAAGACAGCTAAGTGCAAGCCAGGTAAAGCCCGAAGACCCAGGTTCTAAACCCAGACCAGTGGTAAAAACAGAAAAAAGAGAAGCTGGCAGAGGAGGGAAAGGGAGGGAAGAAGGGTGGGAGGAAGAGAGGAAGAGAGAGAGGGAGGGAGGGAGGGACGGACAGAGGAAAAACAGACCTAGCAGTGCCCCAGAGTTGGCTAGGCCAATGGGAAACTTAATTAATGTCAGCCGAACTCATGGATGCCAACAGAGAAGAGAATAATAATGTATTTGTTTTCAGGGCAAATAATCCTTCAAATACCTTTCTTATTTTTTCCCAGTTTTATTGAGATGTAATTCATATCTAGTACTATGTAAGTTTCAAGCGCACAGCATGGCAGAGCATACCTTGGTGGCTTAATGAAGGCATAAAATGTATAGCATAATGATTGAATTGCATATATTGTGAAATAATACCAATAATAAGTTTAGCTAACACCCCCAATACATTTCTTATTAACCAGACACCTGGAATGAAGAATTAATCATTTATATTAAAAACAAACAAACGAAACTCACAACTTTTACTGAACATTAAATCAAAGCAAAAGGAGGTGGGCAGTTCTTAGATATTTTACCCCTGCTCTGGATAAAACTCACTGCAGTGGAGATCTCACCACTCTAGAAACCGGACTAAACTTGCAGGCAGATCAGTCGAACCTCTAATTCCCCATGTTTCCCTCTTGGCAGAGAGTCTAGCTTCCACTGTCCACACTGGCTTTCTGTGTTACGCTGGTGCCATAGATGAGGTCACAGACAATTTCTACAGTGCTTCTAACTCTGGGCAAGGAAACTGCTTTGCCTTTATATACTTTGACTTCAGCTTTTATTGAGGATTCTCTAAAGCAAGTGTGCAGAAGAGTTACCTGAAGATCACCTAGGATCCAACCCACAAACAATCCAGTTCTGTGGGTTTAGGGTAGGGCCCAAGAGTCTACATTTTTGTTGAGTATCCCCAGAGATTCTAATGCATTCAATCTAAAAACTGCATTAAGGATTGATTTTCTGGTAGTACACTGAAATTGGCACTGCTCATCAAATATACATCAGAAAGTTAAATATAAGGTCATCCCTGATAATGCAAAAAAGCAAAAGGGAGCACAGTGGTTGACCACACAGACTATGCAAATTCCAACCCTGTTCTATCAATGATTTGAGTGTGACCTTAGACCAATTACTCATCTCTGGATGAGGCCCACTGCTGTGTCAAAGACTGCTTAGCGTGAGAGCTAAACAGTGAAAAGATTTTTGGACGATGGGAAGAGAAGGGAGTAAGTATAATTATTAAGACAGGACAGAAATGCCCTCTGTACAGAATTCAGTCACCCTCTATAAGCCAGTTGGGTTAGAAAGGACCTGGCTCTATGCAGATGTGTTGCCTCTCTGAGGCCACCACTGTAGATAGCAGAGGCTGGGATAGTAAAAAGGTCAGGACCTAGAGTCAACAGGGAATAACACTAGAAAATGCCCCTGAGTGGACACGGAATCTATGAAATGTTGTGTCCCAAACTAGATGGTGTCCAGGACACCTTTCTGCCCACTGGATTGAACTCTAACCTCCCAAACCACAGCTGCAGGGGAGGCCTGAATTTCTAATAACAAAACAAGTAATTTGTATATCCTACTTACTCTAGGTCTAGCTAGAGAATCAGTTCTGAATACTTTCTGTGTTAACAGCTTATGAAAATTTAAATAACTGAGCAGAAAAAGTTTTTATATATATGTCTTTAAGTTAAGAGAAATATGATTTACATTTATGCATGTTCTGACTTTTCCAGATTCTGGTTGCCCCAAATCAGAATTTTATTAAAATTTTTATAATATTTTAATTATTAAAAAAAAATGCTTACCTGCCAACTGTTTTCTACAGAAATTCCTCTTTGCACCCGAATGATATATTCCTAAAAAAAAGAGGGGGAAAGAGGTCAACTATAAATCCCCAAAGCAAAGAGTCAAAACATACATGATAAGATCAGATAAAGTAGACTACAGAGCAAACAGAACTACCAGAGGCAAAGAGGGCATTGCGTAAAGATAAACTTTACCAGGAAGACATAGCAATTTTCAGTGTGCATGCACTAGATATCAGAATTGCAAAATAGGTGAAGCAAAAACTGATAGAACTAAAAAAATAGACAAATCCACAATTACAGTTGGAGACAAACACCCCTCTCAGCATTTGATAGAAATAAAAATACCGTCAACAGTATTATCTGTTATAGAAAACTATATTCAACAAAAGCAGAATAAATACTTTGCAAGAGGATATACGGATGTCAAATAAGCACATGCAAAAATACTCAACTAGTCATCAAGGTAATGAAAATTAACATCACAAGGCGATATCACCTTACCTATCACAATGGCTGAAATAAAAAACAATGGCAAAGCTAAATGCCGGCTAGAATACGGAAAAACTGGATCACTCATACAGTGGGCATGTAAGACACTACAGCCACTCTGAAGCACAATTTGGTAGTTTATTAAAAAAAAAACTAAACACATAGCTATTATATGATCCAATATTACACCCTTGGGCATTTATTCCAGATAAATGAAGACATATTCACCCCAAAACTTCTACAAGAATGTTCATAGCAGTGTTATTAGTAATTGTCCAAAAGTAGAAACAATTTAGATGTCCTTCCACAGTGAATGGTTAACCTCTGCTACATCCGTACCGTGGAATACTACTCAGCAACAAAAAAGGAATAAATTATTGATACAAACAACTTGGATGATTCTCCAGAGAATTATGGTGCGTGGAAAAGAGAATCCCAGGCATGTCCTACTGGTTTAGTAGTTAACTTTGCTACCTCTGGCTGGCATAGTCCACATACATCCCAAGGACCCAGGTTTGCAAAGGGGATGTGGGGGGCAAATAAAATAAATAAATGCTTCTTCCTCCACTTCCTTACTGCATGCCTGCCTCCTTACCTTCATTCCTGCCTGTATTTCCCTTTAAAAAAACAAAAAAAAAGAGAATCCCAAAAGACTATATACTGTATGATTCTATTTATATAACATTCGTGAAAAGACAAAGTTATAGATATGGAGAACAGACTACTGGAGGTAAAGCTAGGGTAGTAGAGTGGGTATAGGAGGGAAGCAGTATACCTATAGAAGTGAGGTACTATGCTTTAAATATTTTTGGTCCCCCCTCCAGATTCATATGTTGAAATGTTAACCTCCAAAGATGATGGTATTGGGTGGTGGAGCATTTGGAAATACTCACATAAGTACTTCATAAGAGTGAAGCCCCCATGAATGGGATTAGTACCTTATAAAAGAGGTTCTCTGCCCCTTCCACCATGTGAGGGTACTTAGAGAAGGTGCCAGCTAAGAACCAGGAGGCCTCACTAGAGTGCTAGCTCCCTGCTCTTGGACTTGTAGCTTGCAGTGGTATTGTTGTACCACAGCTGAGCAAGATACTACATTAAGAGACACAGGGTAATGGACATATGGGATCTCTGCATTATTTCTCACAACTGCGTATTAATCTACAATGATCTCAAGTAAAAAGAGGTTTTGTTTTTTTTTCCTTTATTTTCATTAATGAAAACAAACTAAAACACACAAAAAAAAAAAAAAAAAAAAAAAAAAACCTAGAAAGGAGGGGAAAAATAAAATAAAAAGATAAATAAAGGCCCTCCACCACAGGAACCCAACCCTCACCTCCTTCCCCTCTGGCAACCTCAGCCTTGCCGACAGAATCCAAAAGTTTATTTCAACTTGATCAGTTTTCAAATAATACATTTATCTTCCAGCTTTCAAAACTAGGTGTGCTGACAACCAAAACGCTGAGGCCCATGTTTTTCAGTGTTCAAAGTTTACAGTTTATACGTATAATCAGTTAGAAAAAGTCATGATTAAAAAAATAAGTGAAAAACTGACATAAATATGCATTTTCCAAAGAAACTAAATTTAGTGATATTCCCTTCCGCACCCCCAAGCTGCCTGGTCATTAAAATCACCAGTGAAGAGGATTAGGGGGGAAGTGTTAGAAACACACATTCCCAGGCCTTCACCAGCCTTGCTGAGTCAGAATGTTGAAGATAGAAACCTAAGAAATAGGAAATCTTAATTCTTATTAATAAGTAAATAGGAAACACAGACCTTATTCAGCTGTCTGCTTATATACACAGAGAATTATGACTAAAATACAGATTAAATAATGTAAAGAATGTTAACATTTTTTCCTCAAATGCTCAGAATTATTTTATTAGCTTTAATGCTGTGCAAGATGCATTTTTTGATGTCTAAAGTTGGAGGAAAATGTTAATTCCCAAAAATCACTTCAAGCATTCACTGTTTCACTCTAATTTATCTGAAGAATACTAGGAATTTTAAAAATTCCAGTTCAATGTTGGTTATTTTGTGGGTGGTAAATAAATATTTACTGCCCTATCTTATATACTAATGTTTGGACCTAAGTTTTATAAAGCTATCTGGTCCTTCCACCACCTGTTCTAGCGCGGTCACTCAGGTGTTCAACAAACTGGGCACAATTATAAGCACCGATGTTCCAATCCCTGTGTTTTGTCCATGCTTGAGACGTATCTCCCAACGAAATATGTCCAATCTGAATCCATTCCTTCCTGATGTAGACATATAGTTTAGATTTTGTTTTCTAACTTAGCAATAAAATGATGTCTGGGAAAATCATTTGGCAGAAGGAAAACAGGAGGAGCGCCCTGGTGGAGTAGGGGTTGGCTGCAGTCCACGTACATCCCAAGGCCCTGGGTTTGCATCCTGGGACTGGCGGGAACAGCCAAGATGAGCAACTAAATAAAATGGGTAAAGTGCTTCTCCCTCCTCTCTCTTCTTGCCTGCTTGCCTCTGTTTTCCTTCATTCCTGCCTGCATGGTTACTTCAAAAAAAAAAAAAAAAAAAAAAAAAAAAAGGAAA
>RJWH01005588.1:0-63023 GCA_004363575.1 Solenodon paradoxus | reverse complement strand
ATTTGCCAATGTCTGGAGAAAGCTTTGGTTACCACAGTGGAGGATGGAGTGCTACAGGCATCTAACAGAGGCCAGGGCTGCTGTTAAGCACCCTCAGTGCACAAGACAACTGCCACAGTGAGGAACTACCTGGTCCCAAATGTCAGTAGGACTGAGGCCGAGAAACCCAGGCTCAGATACATTAAGTACAACAGATATCCTAGTCCATGAAGAAGAGAGATGTGTATGTGTGTGCATTGGGGTGGGGGGAGGTATATCTATCACCTGTCACTGGCTACAGTCTGCTGATACCCCATACACACCATTTGTAACATGCGTATGTCCACCTAGAGGGTGCAGAGTTGCTGGTGGTGACCCTTCAATCCCTGTAAAGAGACATTAAGAATGAGGTTCCAGGCATGCTCTGGTGGCTCAGGCATTAAGTCTGTTACTATGACACAGTCCACATAAAACCCAAAGACCTAGATTCATGACCCAGGATTTGGGGAAACAACCTAAATAAATAACTAAATAAATAAATAAATGGTATTTCTTCCTTCTTTCTCTTCCTTCCTGCCTGCCTTCCTGCCTGCCTGCTTCCTTTCTCTTAAAAAAAAAAAGAATGAGGTGCGCTCTGGTGGAGCAGTGGTTTGATCAGCTGCCTTTGGCCAGTGCAATCCACATACATCCAAGGATCCTGGTTTGCGGGAAACAATCAAAAGTAAATAAAGTGCTTCTTCATTCTTTCCCTTCCTGCCTGCCTATCTCTGCTCACCTTCATTTCTCCCTGTACCTTTCCTTAAAAAAAAAAAAAAAAAAAAAAATGCATGAGGCTTCACTGTAGCCCCAAGTCCCATCTGCCATGAGGCTACAGATAGAGAATGGCAAATAAAACAAGGTGATTCGGGGAAGTGCCGGTCCCGTAGCTGACAACAGCCTTGCCTAAGCACGAGTTCTGTGGACATGATCGGTTAAGGTTAAGGCTATTTCCTTTTGCTCAGGCTGGATTATGAAACCAACTTGCCCCACTGAAGTAAAATAAAAATATTTCTGGGCAAAACCACTGCTCCCCTCATGTCCCCCCACAAGAGCAGTGGGACTTTTACAGGGAGCCTGTGGGGAGAGCACGGCCAGTGCTGATCCAAGCAGGAGGGTCCAAGCTGGGTAGGATGGCCAGGCCCAGGTCCATGTGGGAGACAAGAGCAGTCCTGTCCTACCCAGGTCATCCTGTGTGTAGCTGCCTACTGGGGCTGATGAGAGACAGCCAGCCCAATCTTGACCTGCCTCTCTGAGACAGAGAAGAACATGTGTTGTCAAGTATCAGGCAATAAACCAAGGCCCCTCAGGAATAAGAGTGTCCACTAAGAGGCTGTAACCCTGAGTCACAGGAATCTATGCCTGCCACCAAACCCTGCCATCCACGGCTACTTCCCCAAAGACCTCCTTTCGGTGCCTCCTCAGGACACCACACTCCTTGGTGGGGCAGACTGGTCAAGCCTAGGCTTGGTGAGTCAGTGTGGTCTGGTGATGATGGTCTTCAAACTGGAAAGGCACCAAGACCATGTGATTTCTGACTTCAGTGACAGAAAAGAAGAGAATTGATGTCATATTAGCACCAATTTTGTGCCAGGAACTTTGCTAGGCCCCTTATACTCAACACTTCTCATTCATTCATCAGAGTTGCCTAGAGGGTGAGGAGACTCAGCAAAATTAAGTGAACTGTTAGAAGCTTGCACAGCTAGGAAGTAGCTAGTTGGGACTGAAACCTAAATCACTGATTTCTAAGAACTTCCAACTGCCAGGCACATTTGCCAACTCCCAGGACCCACTGAAGCCAAGCTCTTTCTGTGACCTCACTTGTCCAGGAAATTGGTGGTTCACCCCTAATAATGTAGACCTATTGACTCTGACCTTAGGGGAGGAAGGGACTGTCATTTCCATACCTGTTAATAATTCCTACATGGGCCATTTTCCAGGGATGAATCTCACAAACCTTTTGTCTCCTGAGTCTCTGAAAAGGTATTTAAGATTTCGCTGCATAGGAGTGCCCTAGTGGTCTAGCAGATAAGTCCACCACCTTTGCTAGCACAGGACACTGGGTTCGTGGGGGAGCAACCAGGATAAACAACTAAATGAAATGAATGGACTGCTTCTTCATCCTCTCTATTCCTGCCTGCCTGCCTGCATCTTTCCTCTGGGAAAAAAAAAAAAAAAGAAAATTTCACTGCTGGTATTCAAAGATGCCTTGGTGAGGCTACAAACACTGACCAACTTGAAATAAGTGAGTTAAAGACCATAAAGCTAAAACTTCAAGTCAAATTACCCTACATAATTCTTTATTCCCTTTTGGAACAGCTACCAGATTTACTTTAAAGTTCGAAGACCAGGAAGATAAGGGTAGTTGTCTGGAAGTGCTTTACCTACCAGCATTCCCAGGTCCCTACCTCTAAAAGCTAAGGGTCCCAATCCCGCCACATTGTGAAATCACCCAGTGAACTTAAAAAATTTTTTAAATGATATCTGTGTTTTGACCCTATCTCCCAGAAATTCTGATTTAACTTATCTTGCCTGGGACATAAACATTGGTAGGTCTTAAAAAGCCTTCAGGTGATTCTAATGTGCAGCCAGGCAAGAGCCAAGGCTCGAAAGCCTCTTCAATAGGAAGCAGCTTCACACTCCAAAAATAAAACCCCTCTCAGGAGAGGAAGGAAACAAATGAACCAAGTACCCATCAGACCTCACAGTCTCTTCTACCTCCTCCTCTTCCACCCCTCCTTGTCTTTTTGTAAAGACTCTGCTCTTAAGTCTTCGCTGGGTATAGCACATGCCCAGTTCCCCTAGGGGCCCCCACACTGGGCCCTGTAAGTGGTGGCTTCTAAAGACACCTGTCACAAAATCCACCAATGGTTCTTTGGAGTGAGCAAGGAAGAGCCATTACTCTCCTTTTGCCAGTGAGGGTGGGGATGAGGCTCTGAAAGGAGAACAGCCTTTGTCCTGGGCGGGGAAGCCTGCGTGTCTCTAGCGCGCACTAGCCACGCTTCTCCTCTGGGTTCATACCCAAACCCGCTTCCCTCCCACACTTCACAGGAAGGCCTGCAAAGAATGCTGAGTACAAGTGACCTTCTGGATACCCAACACTATGCTACTTCCCTGCTCAGGAACCTTCCAGGGCTCCTACTGACCACAGGATAAAATCCAAACTCCTCCACCTCGCTGCCATATTTTTCCACCACGTGACCAAACTGTCGTGACCCCAGTCTTCCTACTCAAACCACCCTGTCACAGTCTGTATCCTAAACACCTCCATAGGGATTAAGTTCTTCAAGGTGTAGAATCACCCATTTCTTTGTATTCTGCCTAACACCCACACAAGTTTGCGGTAATGACAAAAGCACAGCACATACTAGTTGATGGTAGACTGAATGATGGTACCTCTCTAGGAGGAGGAAGCACAGTGCCTTTTTTTTTTTTTTAAGGAAAGGCACAGGCAGGCAGGAAGAGAAAGGAGGAAGAAGCATATTTATTTTTATTCAGTTGTTCATCTTGGCTGTTTCCTCAGCCCTGGGAAGTGAACCCAGGTCCTTGGGATGTAAATGGATTGAGCATGGCTAGAGGCAACAGACCAAACTGCTGCTCCACCAGGGCATGCCCACAGCGCTTTTTCATGTGCACCTATATCCGGTTAATTCAAATGGCACTCTCAAGAAAATCTCCATGTGATCTCCCAAGCCCTCAGATTTATCATCCCTTTATGAAATCTATAGTCAGGCCACGTATCACATAGCACAATAGCTGCAGCCCACGGGCAGTGGGCAGCATCGCCCTGAAGGACAAGGTTTCTGAGAAAATTCTCATTGACTGCAGGATTCTGCTCAGCTCACTGGCCACCTGCCAGTTTGCTTACAGTTCTTAATATTTCACATAGAATTAATGATTACTCCTTGCTCTGCTAAATATTAATTATCATCTCATGTAAGGTTTTCAGTCTGGAACACAGCTGTTTAATTTTAATTGCTGTATAATCCAGTAATATGCAAAACCTGACCCCCAACACATGAGAAACATCTGTAGAATCATCTGAAAATCTGAAGACTCACCATTAAACTCTGGCCACTGAGGGAAGCCAAGTATATATCTCCTTTTCAACCAACTGAAGTACATTTCCTTTTAAATCTAACAGACTGAATCATGAACTGTGCTTTAACTTCACGCAAAACACATTCTCCAGTGTCTGCTCTGTGTTCACAGCGGGGACAAGGAGCACATCACAAACATGCTTTGATTCCTGCAGTGAGAGGCAGTGCTGGGCATCACACACGCTGCTTCCTTCTCTGGGCCTTCTGAAGTCCACCCTCTGCTCTGCGGGGCACCCTCCTGCCCCACCAGGGAAGCTAGTCTCCACATCAACTTCAAAGACAGCCAATGTTCCAACCAGGAGAAATACTGCAAAGCAGCACTCCAAAATCCTTTTGGCCTCAGACATTGACTACAGAACAGATACAGCATTTTCAATAGCAGTTCTTGCTGCATTTCAGGAAACAGTGACCCTTCCATGAGCCAAAGCAAATTACATAACTTGCTGAGATGAGAAACCAGTCATTCCATCTTACCACAGCAAAGAAAAAAAGAAAAGAAACCCTAAACTAAAAACTCTGAGGCCCAATTTAATTGTAATTAAAAATGAAATATAATCGTTGCTTACTCAATCATCTGCACAACTGTTGGGCAGACACCCTAGAGCAAGAAACAGACACGGTGAATATGGTTGCAGACATCTGACTGGCTGGCAAGGATGAGTACATCCACGAGCTCTGAGCTGCTTTAAAACAGTTTTCAGGAGGAATGTGGTACCAGAGGTCTCCTTACCCGTCACATCTTCAGCTGGTACCAGCCTGACTACCTGAGGACTGAAGCGTTTCTCCTCTTGGTGTCCCTTCTCTACCTCTCTCATGTGCCACTGCCCCAGAGACTGGCCATCAGGAGGCCTTCTGGAGTCTGAGGAGTTGCTAGTCACTGTGGGGGTGGCCACAATGTATCACAGCCACAAGTCCAAGGAAAGAGTACAGGCTTTACATTCACAGAACACAGACTCAAAGCCCAGCTGCCACATAGTAGCTTTGTGACCTGATTTCTCTGAGCTTCTGAGCCTCAGTTTATCAGCAAAAGTTCACCTTTCCAACGGAGTTGCAGTGAATATGAGAGGAGATCACAGATTTAGATCATCCACCATAGTGGCCCACCTTTTAAAGGAAAGGTGCAGGCAGGAATGAAGGCAAGTAGGCAGACAGGCAGGAAGAGAGAGGAGGAAGAAGCATTTTTTTAAAATTTTTAATTGTTCACATTGGTTGTCATTGTGTCCCTGCTCCCCCCACCTCCACCACCTGGGACTAGAATGCAGAGGCATGTGGCCTGTGCTCCTTTGGAGACAACTGATCTAACCGCTACTCCACCAAGGCACACCTAGTTTCTTCTCTAAGAAAAGAGCAAACACAAGGTGACTACAGGTGACTGTATCACAGCTTTAATCAGCAAGTACACTGGAGGCAAAATAAAGAGCAGCTATTGTCCTTGAAATAATTTTATCAGTCTCTGATTTCTAACAGGAAGCACCATTACCCTAACCTCCACTGTCCCAGCTCCAAATGCCAACCTTTAAAGGGGGGTAAATTAGCAAAGTCTCTACCTAAAACAATGTGGACATCGACAATAAGAGAAGGATAAGTCATTGATGGTTTATCCATAGAGGAGAATAATATACAAGTCTTTAAAAGGATGAATTAAAAGATATTTTCATTACATGGGGAAAAGCATATGCTATAAATGTTAAATATTAAAAAAAGAAAAAATAATTCTGTGATAACATTGATAGGAAAAGGGAACTCCACCAAATGCCAACAATGGTAGTCTCTGAAAGTAAAATTATGTGTGGTTTTAGTTCTCCTACTTATTTTTTTTTCTTTACTTTTCAGGTTATCTTCAATGAGTATCTATTTTGTGATCAAGAAAAATACATATTTCTTAAAGTTTCTTGGTTTGCTACAATATAATTTAAGATATGCCACTTGCTTTCATTTCCTGAAGAGATCTATTTTTTAATTCACACACAGGGAAACACTCTTCTGGAGGGTACACTGATTCTGACATGCATTGTCAGGTCACTGCCATCACAACTGAAATAAAAAGCGTCCATCATCCTAATTCATACCAAACAGCCCTGTGCGGCCCTGTTATACTCCATCTCCCCGCAACCCCTGACCTTTGGAAACTACTGATCTGTGCTCCATCCTATAGTTTTGCCCTTTCCCGGATGTTACCTAAGTGGAAGCACACTGTATGTAGTTTGTGTCTGGCTTGTTTCACTTAGCAAATTGCCTTTGAGATGCAGAGCTACTGCTGCATGAATCAGTAGTTCATTACTCTTTGTAAAAAATGCTACATCAAAATAAGGAATGCTGAGTGATAAGGACTGAGATCATCTGAATTCAGGTAAAAGAACAGTATGTTAAATACAGGATATCATCTTTTTTTTTCCCTTTGGCAAGGGACCTTTGGATCATTTTACTACTCATCAGCACTTTTACTGTGCTGGGAGGCTGGGAAAACAGAAGATGAAAGTCAAATAAATTAACTCTTCTATTTGTACCAGGGCTGGTAAAACATGTGGTGCAGAAGAAGTTTGACATAACGGTTTGAATAATCAGGGGAATCCCTACTGGTTTTACTAATTTTTAATAAAACCAGTAACCATCACGAAGAATAACAGAGGGCTAACTCTTCTGCCTTGTCTAAAAATATGTGTTCCCCTGAGAGGCAGGTTCTAGTTAATGTGACTACACATACCAGGCACCATGTCTCTCCAGGGCTGAAGGTAATAATTGTTATGTTTATGAAGCACTAATTCTAAGCCTCTGTTTATTCCATCTCCCAGCAATGCTTCAAAGCAGATGCTATTAACTCTCTTTCACAAGACCCCCTGCATCCCCCACAGAGGTAAATATCTTTAACAGGGGTTGGGGGAGCATAGTAATGAGATTGGACCCCCCCCCCACCCCACCCCCGCCCCAGGCCTGTCTGAGGCACACGCACGGGGCATTTCCAACATTCCAAGGCCTTGGGCATAATGCTTTCAAATATTATATCTTCTCATGTAGATGATCAGAGATCAGCTGAACAGGCAAAACCAGTTTATCAAGTCAAGAAGAAGCTGGGAGCGTGGGGGACAGAATGGAGTAAGGAAGAACTCAGGCCTGGATAATACTATAGCTGCAAAGCTCTGAGAACACCGCCTGACCTACTGTCAAATCCTTGCGTTTTATAACCTCCTTCTACTATGTGTTCACACACTGCTGTCTGTAAATCTGAGCCGAATGCAATCTGGGCCCTGCATAGAAGCTGTGTATAAATGAGAAGATTATTTTCTCCTCGTGCAATGTTAAATAAGTCCCACCATGAACAGTAGGTGGGTTTTACATCAGTAGAAAGGAACATTTTTATATGAACATGGACATTAGGTTTATGGAGTATTCAATTTGAATGGCAGTTAATTTCAGTTGTCGGAAAACGGAACAAGGTCTTTGATTAAGCTGTTCTGTTTCCACACTCTACTTTTATTAAACTCTAATCACGGCTACACAATAAATGAGCTTCTTTCATATGCTTTACTGAAAAACCACGGAGGCTCTGGTGTCAATGATCACAAAGTCCCTCTGGTTGCAGGGTAAGAAGTCATATTCTAGCACAGCCTTCCTCATTCAGGTTAGCAGTTCAAAGAAACATAATGACCTAAGGCTGTGATGACCAATGTGGCAGCCACTTTGCACATGTGGCTACTGAGCTCTAGGAAAGTAACTAGTGGCGCACCCTGGTGGAGTAGCAGTTGGGCACAGTCTACATACATTCCACAGCCCTGGGTTCGTGTCCCAGGGCCAGTGGGGAGAATCAAGATGAGCAATTAAATTAAATAAATAATGCTTCTGCCTCCTCTTCTTCCTGCCTGATTGTCTCTGCTCACCTTCATTCCTGCCTGTTCCTTTCCTTTTTTTAAAAAAAAAAAAAGGAGTGTAACTAAGGGCTGAGTTTTTTATTTTATGCATTAAAGTAGACTAGTGGCTACAGACCTGGACAGCACACATATAGACCATTTGCAGATATAAACACAAACAATAATGAAAGTAAAAGCATCCTACCTGGTATCTTTTGACTTGTCTTTTTTTTTTTTTTTTTTTTTTTTTTTTTTTGCAGGCAGTAATGAAAGAGAGTAGGCAGGCAGGCAGAGATAGAGAGGAGGAAGAGCATTTTATTTTATTTACTTAGTAGTTCATCTCGGTTGTTTCCTCTGGCCCTGGGTTGTGAAACTGGGTTCTTATGATGTATGTGCACTGTACTGCAGGGGACGTATCTGCTAAGCCACCAGGGCATATCTTGACTTGCTTTTTATCCACTTAATATAAATCTCTTTCCATTTTAGTAACCACACATCTGGATATTAGTATTACTTTTGGGGAGAGGAGGAAGGAACATCTTTGTTTATTTAGTTGTTAATTTTGGTTTTTCACCTCACCCCAGGTCTCAAATATGGATCCTCCGGCTGTATGTGGTCCACACACTGGCATCTCAGCCACCTGAGACATAATGCTGTGTCTGGATGTTATTTTTCATGTCTATAAACGTGCTATTCAGTATAGTAGCCACAAGCAATATGTGGCTAGTGAGCACCTCAAATGTGGCTAGTCTAAATCGAGGTATGGTGTAATTGCAAAATGCACAAGAGATTTCAAAAACTTTGACAAGACATATTACTAATTTTTATATTAATTACATGTCAAAAATATTTGGGATCCAGTGGGTTAGGTAGAATATATTATTTTAATTTCACTTATTTCTTTTTTACTTTTTTAATGTGACTACTAGACAATTTTAAATCACATCTGTGGTTTGCATTATATTTCCATTGAACAGGACTGCCCTGAGGCTTCCACTGTATGCACATGAATTAACTCCACTCCCATGCAGTTAAGATGGGAGAACTGAGAAAATGGTCACTAAATCAGTGTGCAGCTCTGTGGTTCAGGGAAGGACTCCTAACTTGTCCTTGTCCAGGTTTAGTAGAACCATCAAAGAGTCCACCACTCCATAAGCCCTGATAACAGAGTGGGCTGGAGATGCTCCCAACTTGCATCTCTTTCATTCAAAGTCCACGGGCATCATACATACCTACATTCAGGTGCTCCAGCCCCAGGACCTGGAGCAATTTACACCCTGTCTAGTGTCCCTCCCCAGTAAACTCATTTTCTTCCAAGTGAACAATGGAACTAATAATAAACTTAATTCAGAGGATCAAACAAGAATCTATAAAAGTTTGGCAATTTCATATAAGATTAAATACACACTCAGCATATGACTCAGCAATTCCACTCCTGTATTCCTAGGTATTTATCCAGGAGAAAAGGTTACTCAATAGCAATTCTATTCATATTAGATCCAAACTGGAAACAACACAAATGTCTACCAGCTGATGAATCCATGACAAACTGTGGTACATCCATCCATATAGTAGGAAAAGACTCAGAAGTAAAAAGAAACATACAACATCTCACAGCTTTTACTAAGTGAAAGAAGTCAGACACAAAAGACTATGTCCCCACAAGGATCCATTTATCTATGACACTCTAGAGAAACTGAAATGAATGTAGCAGAAAGCAAGTCAGTAGTACTGCTTTCAAATAGGCACTGAGGAAATATTTGGAGTGATGAAAATGTTAACACAGCAGTTACATGGGTAGGCAAGTTTGTCAAAATGTATCAAATTGTATATTTTAAATTGGTGAATTACATTGCACGTAAATTACACTTCAACCAAGCTGACCAAGAAGAAAGAGGACCCGAGAGCAGGAATGAGAAGGGCAACATAAAGCACTTGGCGCAGGGTTCAGCACACAGTAAGCTTGGGGAGTGCTGACTTACATATTCTTGGAAGGTTTTTTCCTAGTTCCCTAAAGCCCCTAGTTCTCCCCTTGCCCTCGCTGATCTCAGGTAGGACACTCCTTGCTTTGCAATTCCTTACTTTGATGTTTCTGCCACCTCTGTCAGGATGTAGCGCTCTGTTTATTCTCTTTTCATCTTAACACGCAGCAGTGTCTGGCACACCAAAGGCTCTTCAGAAGGGCTGGGAGACCCTCAGACACATGGTGTGCTTCCGAGTGTGATCCACACTGGATTCTGGGAGTGAGCCCACAGCCTGATGGTGTGCCCCACTTAGGGGCGTTCAGCTGGGGGAACTCTGTGCATTTCTCAGGAAGCAGCATTCTGAAGATGTCAGCTGCCCCCACTATCCCCACAAAAATGTCCACTAGCATGTCACTTGGCAGGGGGAGAGACAGGGGAATAAACAAAGTGGAGTCTTTTCTCTTTCATGTTTCACCCCACTGCCAGAGGCTAAATGTATGTGCACAGATGCTGGAACTCCTCTGGTGACCCAAAAACTGAGCTGTTAAGAGTTGAAATGGGCATTTACCAGGGGCCTCCTCCCTTCAGGCCTGGCCTCAGGAAATTCATCTGCTGTGCTGTTCCTCCCTGCAGAGCTCAGAGTCCCTCGCTTGCCTCTGTGGCCGCCTTTGAACACCACTAGCTGGTTTTGGCCGGTGGGCAGGCCCTGTAAGGATCCCCTGTTGCTGCATCTCCCCAGCCTGGCTGTCAAAGTGTCTTTAAAGGAACAAGGAAAAAAGAAAAAAAGAAAAAAAAAGGGAGAGGTTATTCTTTGAGATGTCACTTTTGCTACATTAGCAAAATAGTCACAGTTGATAGTGAGACAGACTTTTAAATAATTTTCCTTCTTCCATTCAATATACTTGATTGCCCAAATAGCTGCCGGTGCTCTGGCAAATACTAAGGTAATAACCAAGTGTAAAACAGCTGACAGTGAAGTGCTGAGCTCTGTTCAGAATGCTTCATGTGTATGAGCTCAGTTAATCTTCACAGCAGCCTGACCCACGATTAGTGGCCCCCTTCACAGGTAGAGAAACTGAGTGGGGAGATTAAGCAGTTGTTCAAGTTTATTAAGGCACTAATGTCTCCTCCAGTTACATACAGTTTCACAGGTATTCCAGTGGAGGGGAGGGGAGAACAACTTAAAAACAGTAGTAAGGTGTGCCCTGGTGGAGCAGCGGTTAGTTTGATTGCCTCTCAAGGACACAGGACACATACCGCTGGGGTCAAGTCCCGGATCCTGGGGCAAACAACCAGTGTAATAATGCAATGGGAATAAAATAAAAATACTTCTTAAAGAAATAAAAGAAAGAAAACAGGGTAGTTAGAAATAAGAGGTATATAAATGCTTGTACCTTCTGGACAAATAAAGTTGAATGGAATTTTCAGAGAAAGGAAAGTCATACCCAGCTTGGAAGGTAAAGTTGTAGTCCACAAGAAGTTTCCTGAGTGTGCTTCAATTTCATTCATTTGACAAATTCACAGTCAACAAATATTTACTGAATGCTTACTATGTGCCAGGGACTGTGCTTATCTTAAATGGAATCAAAATAGCAATACACAGGTGCACCCTGGTGGAGTAGTGGTTATGTCTGCCGCTTCTGGCCAAGTGCAGTCCACATTACCCTAAGAACCTGGATTCGTGTCCAGGGGCGGGTGGTGGGGGAGGGTGGGGGGAGCGGGGGACAACCAAGATGAACAACTAAATAAAAGTAAATAGTAAGTTAAAAAAAAAACTGGTATAGCAGTTGGGTCAATTGTCTCTGAAGGAGTGAAGGCCACATATCCCCGTGTTCCAGTGGTGGGTGGTGAGGTAGAGAGGCAGGGAGATGGAGGAACAACCAGTGTGAACAACTAAAAAAAGATAAAATAAAATGCTTCTTCCTCTTCTCTCTTCCTGCCTGCCTATTTGCCTTCATTCCTGCCTATACCTTTCTGTAAAAAAAAAAAAAAAAAAAAAAGGAAAGAAAAGAAACAAATAGCAATACACAGATATGAAAGGCTGGATTGAGAAAAAAAAAATCTCAAAGAGAAAGGCATCAACAAAGGCAGAACCAGTTGCTCCTAGGGCCCTCACCATCTCAGGGGTGGGAAGAGGCAGAGGTTTGCCTTCCACTTAAAGACTCACCTCTCTAACCTGAAAACTGCTGCAGCAGGGCATGCTCACCACAGCATCCCCACAGCAGATGAGTGCACACAGTATAAATGAGAGCCTGCACATGCGTGTGGGGAGTTGCATGATCACATGCAGAGATGCTAGAGAGCTCAGTGCGCCACTCAGCTATTCCCAAGGCTGGGATGGGCTGGGGTTAGTGGGTTCTGTCATGTTGATCAGATGCTAGCTTCCACTTCCAGCTTTGTTTCCCTTTGCTTCTGCCAAAAGGAAAGCACGCAGGACTAGAGTGCAATGAAGTGAGACACACCTTGTGGCTCAGGGGCTTAACGTACAGACCAAGTTAAGCCCAAGGACCTGGGGCATGAGTAGAGGCGGGCAGGGGTGTGTGCAATGAAATGAGTTCCTGGTGCACTGCTGGCCTAGCAGTTTAGTCCACCAGGCATAGTCAACAAACATCCTAAGATCCCTGGTTCAAGACCCAGAGGGGGTCCAATCAAATGAACAACTAAATAAAATAAAAATGCTTCTTCCTCCTCTCTCTTCCTGCCTGCCTGCCTACTCGCCTTCACTCCTTCCTGTATCTTTCCTTAAAACAAACAAACAAAAAAAGAAATGAATTCCTGCCCAAAGGTAACTTGTCAGCTGAGGGAAGGGCAAACTCAGAGGGCCTGGGTGAACCAAACAGCTTTCCCTTTTCACCTCTACTGCTAGGTCTCAGACACTGAACCAGGATTCTCCCACCAACTCCACTGCTGCCCTCCTCCCACCAACATAAAAAAGCGTCAAATGAATGAATGAGGAGAAATGGCATGCTTCTGATGAGCCACATCAAAGAAATACGGGCAGTTCTGTTTAGAATTCAGAAACAAGGGGCTATGAGACAGAGTCCTTTGCCCTTTCCAAACCACTCTAATAAGTCATCCAGGCACACGCACCTACATGCTCTAGGCAAGCTGCAAATTAGAGCATGGCTGATTTCCCCCTCACTTTATCAGGGCATAATTCATTCATTATTCTAAATACAGGGTTTTCTTAAAGTAGGGTGTATGTGGCAGTACAATGGATTTTAGATACATTTTCCTCACCAACTAAAATAAGAAATTCTCCAAGTTTACAGCATAACATTTTTTCCCAACAGTGATTCTTACCCTAATCAACAGCCTAAGAACAGGTCTCGGGTCAGGAAGGTTCTGAGAGATTATATAACCATGTGTTAGCATTTATGGAGAATTTGTCCCTCTGGTGAGGTCCTTAAAAACGAGTTGGACCTGAGAGCTAAAGAACTTGCATGTTTAAAATATATCCTGAATTCAGTATCTTGTGATGTTTACAGAACTCTCCAGGGTGACAGTTAAGGGGTCCACAGCTTTTTTTCAAAATAATGAAAATGTTTTAAAATTGATTATGGTAATAGATATATAACTCTGGGAATAGAATAAAAGCCATTGAGCTGTGGGCCTCAAGAGAGTAAAATTCATGCTAGGTGAATTAGATAAAGCTGGTCCAAAAATAAATAAATAAATACTTTCCAGGAAGATTCCTGTTACTCTGCAATAGATTCCCCAAACTCCTATTATGTTCTTAAGTAGGAGAGTACCCTCTTAGCCACCAAAACATACTACTTGACTATGTGAAGATAACATGACAATGGAATTCTCTTTTGCTTTCAATTATACTCCTTTAACAAGCAGGTAGAAATACTTGACAGCTTGAACTTCAGCTAGAAATGGCCAGGCTTACACCAAATTTGGTGGTTAGCAAGGTCATCTGGAAACTAAATGGTCTTTCTCCCCCCTGGTCTATGTATTTACTCAAGATAAAGTGCTTGTCCCTTAATCCTTAGACAAGTTTCAAACTGATACTAAGAGCCCCTGTCATCTCCTCTAAAGAAGAGTCACACCCCTAATTTCCCCCTATTACATACATGTTCCTATAAAACACACACACACACTGATAAGGATGACTTCTAGTTTAAGGGAGAAAAAAACATCAAAAGTCTATTACCTAAAAAAAAAAATAGAGCCTATTGTTCTCCCTCCCACAGCACCCCCAAACTTAAGCACTTAGGAGTTCTCAAACACCACTCAGGTCCTATGCCCTTGTTTTCAGGATGCCAGAAGCTGTACTATAAAGACGATTCAATTCATGTGAAGCCACCCAGAAACCTCTAGCAGCTTGAAAAAGAACCACTACTTGCCTGCAGTTTGTTTTACTTCCCCAAAACAAACCCATTTAGACCCTCAACACAATCTATATTTTAAACCGCCTCAAGATCATAGTCTCTTCGGAAGCTGTGTGCACAGGGTGGCTGTTTTCCATTATTCCCCTGGGGAGAAAGGGACATAGCCATCTTGTCACATAAAATAAACTTCAGCTCTAGTATCCTCGTAACTAGTTAGGTTCTTATTTGTATTCCTACTACAAGAAACCTTTCTCATGGAATAATCCTCAAAAGAGGTGATATACGAAGATTAAGAATCAGCAGGCCTTAAATCAGACTGCAAATAATTGACTTCTTCAATAGGAGGAAATTACTTTAAAATCTCTAAATTAGGCGTACCCTGGTGGAGTGGTGGTTGGGTCAATAGTCTCTGAAGGACAAAGGCCACATACCCCTGTGTTCCAGTCCTGGGGCGGGGGTGGGGTTGGGAGTTTACACCCAGTATGACACTGTGAACAACTAAATAAAAATAAAATAAAATGCTTCTTCCTGCCTGCCTGCCTGCCTGCCTACTCACCTTTATTCCGGCCTGCACCTTTTCTTAAAAAAAAAATCTAAATTAACTACTAACCACTCTTTAAAAGCTTCCAACTCGGAGTTCCCTAACTGCAACCATCACAGGCGTCAAGGACAAGTAGGGTAAAAGATATAACTAAGCAGATGATGAGATTCCCAGAAAATAACTACTATTATCTTCTGATAATGCACAGAAGTGCTTCAAGTTAGCTATCACACTGTCTGCATTTGTCTATGCAAACATCTTCAAAGAAACATTTTAAGTCTTCCGTATAACTTGGAATTCTAAAGAAAACTTCCAAACCTCATCCCAAAAGGAAGTCCAGATATAGATTCTAATAATGAGCACTGGATTGCCTTAAATTGTCAGAATCTGAAGGCAATGATGCCTCCTAATTTGACTTCACATTTGAATAGGTATTCCAGTGATATCGGATTAGAATTTAAGAGACTACTAAAAAAAAAAAAAAAAAAAGACCACCCATTAAGTCAAAATCTGATAAATCAAGTCACAAAAGAAACTTCAAAACCATCTGTGTTATGACAGGTAAAAGCCCTGGCTGACTGGTAAGTAACCTTGGAAAAAGAAGATCTGAGTTCAACAGAACAGTTGCCTGAAAGCTAGAGCTGCCTAATTCACCACCAAGTCTCCAGTGTATGCCTGGGACATCGCAGGCACTCAATACATTTTTACTGAGTGTTAAATAAATAAACTATGCTAGAATGGTTTCCAAAAGGCCCTGGTTCAAGGAGAGATCCATTTTCAGGAAGGATTTTAACATGCAATATAATCTTTTACACAGATTTTTTAAAAATGTTCTGTTATGTCTCAAATATCACTAAAATTATCCCTTTGTCTTCAAGAACAAAATGCACCAAACACTGAGTAAATGAGCTCAGATTCAGATGAAACTCACAGGCTATTTTAAAGGAGAAAACTGAGATTAGGAGCTATCACACTACAACACATCAACCAGCAAAAACTGGATATGCATATTTGATAACAACTGTCTCCAAAAACTGCTGGTTTCCTCTGGTTTCTATTTCAGCTAGCAGAGCAGTTTTTCAGTCTACTGACTTTATAAATTTCCCCTTCATGTGGCCAAGGATTTATATTTTCCTTGTCTTCTCATTGAGTCCTCTCAAGCTTTCTCATAATTTATCTGTGTGGCCTTTTACCAGAATTCCTCTGGTTTGGAAAATCCTTCCCTTTCCTTCCACTCCATCCTCTAACCCCTATCCTTTCTGCTTTTATGGAAGCTTCATTTCCTTGTAGCAGAGGCCTGATTATTTCTTGAAGCAAAAGTCATTGTCCTCTATAAAAGTGAAAATAAAATCATTCAAACCACAGTCAGGCACAGAACCACCTACCAACATGAGCCCTTTCTGCCAGCTGCTCATCCAAATAAACCTTTCTGGTAGTGACCTTGTGTTTCCTTCATCCTCAGTTATCTGTATTTTCCAATTCACAGAATTGTTTCCTCACAAGCCCCAAATTCTAAACAAGTAACCTCAAATTTTCTGCTACACATTGTTTCCCAAGGCTAAACAACCCTGATAAATCAAAGAAACTACGGGCGCACCCTAGTGGAGTAGCAGTTGGGTCAATCGCCTCTGAAGCATGCAGGTCATACAACCCTGGGTTTGAGTCCCGGGTCCTGGGACAGAAACAGTCAATGTGAATAACTAAATGGAAATAAAATAAAGATACTTCTTCCTTCTTTCTCTTCCTGCCTGCCTGCCTACTCACCTTCATTTCTCCTGACACCTTTCCTCAAAAAAAAAAAAAAAAGAAAGAAGAAGAGGAACTACAGATAGAAATTAGCTTACTTACAATAGTAACACTTTAAAATGTTTAACCTTTTAGACTTTGCATATATGGTGTCAGGGAGTGAAGTAAAACACTTTATAAAGACTTTGTGATTATTTCATTTGACCTTAACAACCATGAGAGGCAGGCAAGGCCTCCCAAGGCATTTATTACCCCCACTTACAGATGACAGACTAAGCATCAAAAAGGTTATGTGATTTGCCCAAACCAATGCCACAAGACTAGCAATTATCAGTCTAAATTCATATTAAGATCTTGCCCGCTCCACACCAAAGGCTGTCTACTACTGTATTACTCTCGGTAAATTTCAGTCCTACAGACAGGAACAACTTCCTAGAGATTTAGCATTTCAAAGAGAGGACTGACTCCTAACTTATAGGATACCGCCTCCTTTCAACTATCAACTATCAGGAAAGCCATCTTCAACCTTCCCTAGAGAAAACAATGCTTTTTTCTTCTATATACCACCCCTGACAATTCCTTCCAAAATAATTTCTAACAGTTCCTATTTTCAAGAGACTTACTCCTCAGGCACTGATAGTCCAAAAAAGTATTCATCAGCATATGATTTTCTCAATAAAGTTCAGGGCTGATGCAACATTTCGTAGTCTCAGACTTTATAGCTAAAATAACAAGAACACAGAGCAGTCAAAAAATTATGCAAAACGATGCTACTTTTTTTTTTTTTTTTACTCTACCACATCTGCCTCTATGGGTCTCCTGTGAGTCATTGTCTTTTGTGTTCTGTCATCATATTGGAATTGTCATTCTCTATTTTAAATTATTTTACTTTATTTCTTAAAAAAAAAGGTCTGCAATAAAAATGGAATCCAATTACATCTTTCACCACCTTGCTAAAGCATTGACCCCTTAACTTGCCTCAGATGCCATGTTGTTCTAACTTCCACTACAACCTTTTTACACAAACAGGAAACCAGGCAAAATAAGGTTGCAATTCATTTATCTATTCATTCAACAAACACATATGAAGTATTATCAGATGCCAAGGACTGGGACCAAAAACTGAACAAGAAATATCCCATCTCTCACAGTCTTGTAGAGAATAAAACTAAAGAAGTAATTACAGAATAAACTGATCAAGGTTAACATGTTGGCGAGCACATGGCATGAGGTCGTGGCCATCAGGGAAAGCTTCCTAGAAGTGGACTGTGAGCTTGAGAAGCATCTCTCTCTTGACTTTCAGTACAACACAAACCTAAAACAACCCCACACCCTGGAAGGTTATAAGATTTACTTGCCACCAGTAAAGTCAAAATTCTATTTAATAGTAGAACGTATTCTTTACTCTCTGCCTAAATGTCAACTGTTAACCCTTACTCCCTTAGGCAAACATTACAGATGATTTAACAAATTCCATCTTATGAAGCCTTCTCACAAGTTTGTAGAACGTAAGATAAGCACAATGAAATAAAATTCACTTAAAAAAAAATATCATTTTCCTAACTGGAAATGAACACTTTGAACAATTCAAGCCCTCCAAACCAAGCTACTGGAAGAGGAAACTGAAGTTCCAAAAAGTCCCACTTTAATACAACAGAATAAAAGCTTTCTTTGAAGTCACCAGAACAGCTTGAACAAAGAGAAACAGAAGACTATTGTGGGGCTTTAGCCTCCAGATGATGAACCCCAAACACACTGCAATGGTAAACAAGTCTCTGAGTTGGAATCTGATTTGGTTATCTAACAAAACATTATAATTTAAGGAATCTCTCTCCCCATTCATTATTTTCCAAAGTTTCACTGGCTGGCAGCTATTGTGGGTTTTTTTGTTTTGTTTTGTTTTTCTCTTCTGGTTTTGGGTTTATTGCTTGTAAATTACAACAGTGTGCTTTTCAAAAAAAAAAAGGTACAGGCAAATGAAAACAATGATGGTTGTAAAGTCCCATAAAAAGAGAGTACATACAACAGAAATGAACTCTGCCCATGTTTAACAGGAGGACCTATTACTCCTTTATGCTACTCCAGTGGGTTTTAAACTCAAATGAATGTCACTACCGCCGCTAAAGAGCAGGTGAGAGGAAGGCGCACATTCATACACCTGCCTCAGCAGGAACCCCACTGCCTTACCATTTCCCCAAGCTTCCGCCAAGCAGCTGACCTGGGAATGGGGCTGCAGATCCCAATCGCTTTCACTCTGCTATCCCAACAAGTAGGCTCTATAGTCATATTTCGTTCGCCTGGCACACCCTCATGTTCACCACTCAGGTCCCCAGCTGAAAGGAGAGGACTCAGCGACCCCAAAGAGATGGAGGAGTAGGAGGTTGGAGGTGAGCAAAAGCGAATGAGAGGGTCCTGCGTGGTTTCTTTATTCTGATGGCCCAACGTGGGCCCGGGAACCCAACTCCACCTCCAACTCAGGAGTCCCTTTCCAGGGCTCCGCCGAGCCCCACCCTCCTTGGCCCAGGGGCGGCGGTCCCCACCCGGCCCCTACGGAGTCAGCGTTTGCCTGGGCCCCGGTGGCCCTGACCCAAAACCATCGCTACCCCAAAGCCCCCTCGGCCGGGGCCGCCCACCCCTGCCTCCGTCCCCGCCTGGGAGAGCACGCCAGCCGTGCACCCATCCCACCGCAGCCCTCTCGCGGCCCGGAGCCGCCTCGCGCCGCACGCCCGCCCGGCGGGCCGCGCACCGTGTGGGACTGCAGACTCTGGCTCGCCTCGATGGCTGCTGTCAGCGGCACCGTGTCGTCTAGCAGCACCTTGCCGGCCGGTGGCTTCTCCATGAAGGCCATCCCGGGACGCCTGTCCGCCACTGCCTGGGAACTAGGGGCAGGAACCAGAAGGGCCGACTCCCGACTCCCGCCGCCCGCCCGGCTCCGCCGCCGCCGCCGCCGCTGTCAACACGCGCCGCCCCACGCGCCGCCGCCACCCGCCCAGCCCGCGGGGTCCTAGCGCCGACATCCCATCGACGTCGCTATCTATACTGGTTGCCCTTTGCGCCCCGCCTCCCGCGGGGTCCTGTTGCCAATCTACGTAGGCGCCACCTACCTGGCCTCGCGCCTCCAAGCTCTTAACAGCCGCTTGGAGACTCGGTACCCTTAGCATCTGGCTGAGACCCCCAAGTCATCACCTCCAGAGATCCGAAGATAACGCGTCCTGAGCCCTCTAACCCTCAAACGCAGAGATCCCAAATAAAGTGTTACACTGTTAGGCTTTTCACATTAAGGCCCTCAGAAACTGGGACTGCCAGACTTGAGCCGTACCCCATGACCCCCACCCCATCCCCCTACCAGGCCCAAAGACCCTACACTCCTATGCCTTCAAGATGAGACCCTGCAGATCTAAAGATCCTCTAAAACAAAGCTCTTCAGATTCAGTTTTCATTTCAGTTGAATCTGGCTTTTCAGATTCAAGAACCTGAATTGTGCCTTCACAACTGGACCCCATAGCTTTAAACTCCAGAACCTTCAGATCCACAATTTGAGAATAAAGGACTCTAACAACTGGTCATTGGTCCAGGGACTCCCAGCCTCTACTCTTAGCCCAAGACCTACCCCCCAAAACTTCAAACAAGATCCCTCAAAATGAAGGTTCTCAGTCCCATAGTTTTAGTTCCGAGAACTTCCAACTCCAGGGCCAGAGAATTTTGCATTCTATTTCCCAGCCCCAAGTTTGCCCCATAATCAGACTGAACTCAAGTTCGTAACCCTGAGCTCCTGGTAACACAAACAGAAATCCCATCCACAAGGTAGTCTCCCAGGGTGGTGGAGAGTTAGAATTAGTTGTAATTAGAGGACTAGGATGTCAAAGGTTCTGGCATTTACCACCTGTTAACATTAATAAATTACCCAACCTCTCTGAGCCCCAATTCCCCATCACCAAAGTGAAGAAAATATCAGTGTGGAAACAAGTTTGTATTACTTGTTCCTTCTGCTACTGTTCACAGAATGGAAGGTTTCTAATTCTTAAATCTGTCTCCCCTAAATTTCAACATTTCAGACTAGAGAACAAGTTTTTTGGTAACCTTCCCACCACCAACAACGACAATAAAATATAACATCACAGTGTTGAGGAGGAAACTAATCTTCCTCTACCCTTCTAGATCCCTAGGCTAGAAAATAATTAAGTGGACACAGAAGAGATTAGGAGATTAGCAAGAGAAACAACAAACTTTTATTGACTTAAGTATGGGGTCCACAGAATATGAACATGCCACTTACTGGTCATTCCAGTGAAGTTATAGTCTATAAATTTAGGAGGGAAAAACAGAACAAAGAACTTTGCGACTTTAAGGAAAGATAATTTTGCTGGGTTTATCTACATATAGATAGAAATTAGACCATCTTTCAAGTCCTAGCCTGGAACTCTTACCCTTCTCCAACACCATCAGATTTCCAGTTTTTAGGGAGATACTGTATTTTGCCATGTATAAAGTGCATTTTGGGGGAGTCCAAATTTGAGAGAGGAAAATAAGGGTACACATCATACTAATACTAGTAGTACTAATATATCTATATAAATGCTTTTAATTCTTGTATTTCTTATACCTTGTATCTGTTCTTATGTTCTGCAATTGTTACATAAAATTGCTTGTACCATAATGTTAAAAAATAAATGCTAAAATTCATTTATAATACAAAAAACAAGTAACTAAATATAAACAAACACAAATTTTAATTAAAAAGTAAATTTAAAGATATTTTGCCAGCAAGTTTGGGCCAAAAAATGTGGGCATACATTACATATGGCAAAATACGGTAATTAGGCAACCCCCTCATTTAGGATCTTCTCTCAATCAGGATACTACTTAGGCATATCCTTTGGAAGCCTGCCTCAGGTTCCAGCAACAGTAGGTATCAAAAGGGTCTCCAGACCATAAATTTAATGGGATTGTTGGACAAATCTTAGTGGCCAAGTAGCCCTGACAGACTGACTGACCCTATGGAGACAGATGTGAAGAGGGAAACATGGAACTTAACTCTCAATCCCAGTGCGTTTACAAGCAGCAGTCTATAAACACAAAGCCACATTTCATTTAGGGAGGGAGGATTTAACTTTTTTAACTTCCATTTCTTTAAAACAAATAGTTTGCATGATTCTGGCAATGAAATTAACATTCTGCTCTAATCATTACTCCTGCATGATGTGAACTGACCAAGACAAAGCTCTTCTCCCATGCTGCTGATGGGAGTATAAACTGGTTCAACCTTTCTGAAAGGCATTTGTTCACTCAACAATTATTTCCTGAGTACTTACCAAGTAAAAGACTTAGTGTCAAGAGCTGTATAAACCAGGGGATTTGAAAATGTTGTAACCCAGTAATGCCACCTCTAGGGGAATTTTCCTAAGAAAATAATGAGAGGTAAGTGCAAAAGATAAAACACAGAAGGGTGAATATCTAACAACAAAGGATTGGACAAATCATGGTCAATCATAAATAGGGTATTTAGCACTGGTTAAAAATCAGGTTACCTGATGCACCCTGGTGGAGTAGCACTTAGGTCAATTACCTCTGAAGGACACAAGCCACTGGGTTCACGTCCCATGCCAGGAACAACCAGTTATGAACAACTAAATAAGAAATACAGTGCTTCTTCACCTCTTCATGCCTGCTTGCCTGTTTACCTTCATACCTGCCTGCACCTTTCCTTTAAAAACAACAGATTATCAAAGCATATTTAATAATGTTGGGAATTATTCTTGTTAAATAAATGAAGAAAACCAATATAAACATTAGAATGGGCCTCATATACATACACACGCACATTTTTTTTTTTAAAGGAAAGGTGTAGGTAGGAGTGAAGGCAAGCGGGCAGGTAAAGAGAGGAGAAAAAAGCGTTTATTTATATTTAGTTGTTCATCTTGCTTGTCCTCCACATCCTACCATTGTGAACCTAGGTCCTTGGGATGCATATGAACTATGCTGGCAGGAGGCCATAGACATATAACACTAAGCCACCGGGTGCACCGATTTTTAAAAATATATTTGTAAGAAAAATACTAGAAGGAAACACACTGAAATATTTACTGTGATTTTCTAGGAAATGGGATCATGATTCTTCCCATTTTTATAATTTTCTGCATTTTTCAGGATGTTTCTAATGAAAATATTTGTATGATGGGGAAGGGGGTGTCATATAACTGAGTTGCAAAAGTTAAAGAAAATTACCTTGCCTAGTCTCTCTTTCTAAGGAAAGGAAACTGAAAGTAAGCAGATATTTGATGGAATGAAGCCAGAGAGTAACTCTCAATCTAACTTTTCCTTTTTCTAGAAATTCTTGAAGCAACACCCTCAGAATAAAATTACGGTGTCATAATTGATTATTTCCTACTCAAATCAATGCCTTATCAGTGATCCTCTGAGGATCCTGAACTTAACTGCATCCCGAGATTCGCGGAGACCCCACAGTAGAGAGCCTCCAAGCCTACCACAGCCTTGACCTCCATTCAGCTTTTGAAATGGCTCCCACTGATTCTGGGGAAACTCTCAACTCTCCAGTCAGTTGATCTGATTCAGTTTTGCTTCTAGTCTCAGGGTGAGTAAAGCTCACCTTGAAGAATATTTTGGTTTGTGCCAAATACACAACCATTCAGGGCAAGCAGAGAAAGAAAACATATGTTTATTTTCTTGTATTTTGCCAAATTTTTAGCCCACAGGTTATCTAACTGGACATTTTGGTCAGACTGACCAAAGATAGTTTTAGTGAAACTATGAAGCTTGTGAAAAACTCAGAGCTTCCTAAACACCATCGCCTTCCAAGTCAAAATTATTTTACTTCTTTAAATAATCAAGATCTGAATATAAAACATCAAAATTCAACCCACATTTGATCATTCTTATTTTCATTACTGGTGGTATTTTCCATCACACCACAGAGGAATTTTACATAGGGTTTTTAGTAAGGTCATCTTATAGCTAAGAGCCACCCTAGAAACTGCGACCTGGACATTGAACTATGGGGCTGTATTAATCCTATTCCACTGAGAAGTGCCAGTATCATGCCCTGGTGGTTTAGTGGTTAAGTCCACGGCCTCTGGCCCACACGGTCTACATATATCTCAGGGATTAGTGATCCCAAGCTTCCTGACTCAGGGCTGGACCCAAGGACCAAGATGAACTAAATAAAAATAAATAAAATGCTTCCTTCTCTCTTCCTGCCTGCCTGCTTGCTCACCATCCTGTTTGCATCTCTCCTTTAAAAAAGAAGTGGTGGCGTGCCCTAGTGCAGCAGTGGTTAGGTCAATCACCTCCAAAGGAACAAGCCCCATACTCCTGTGTTGGAGTCCTGGCCTAAGGGGAGGTAACGAGTGAGAACAACTAAAAAGTGGAATAAAGATGCTTCTTCCTTTCTCTTCCTGCCTGCCTGCCTACTCACCTTCTTCCTTCCTGCACCTTTCCTTTAAACGAAAACAGTGCAAACATTGGGTTTTCAAATTTTGAATATAGCTACTTTCAGTGATTTTGCTCCCTCAAGTTTCTCTGAAGGTTGGGAATTCTCATCTTGGCTGTTTGTAACCTAAATGAAGACAAGCAAAAACTAAGGAAGTAAAACATCTGGGACTCAAAAGCAGCCTGAGAATATTCCACAACACTCATTCTGTCAGTTTGTTAATAAATTATGCCAATGTAATGGCATAATTCAGTGATAGAGCAGCTCAGAGTGACAGTCAATCTTGGTAGACTGACAATATAAAAATTTAATAGATGCATTTTAATAGCACTATTTGTTATATATACACATATACACACATATATATGTATAAAAGGAAAGGTGCAGACAGGAATGAAGGCAAGTAGGCCCAGGCAGAAGCGTAAGAAACATTTTTCATTATTTACTGTTCACATTAGTTGCTCTCCCAGACCTGGGACATGAACTGGGATCATTGGGATGTATGTGGACTGTGCTCCATTGTAGGCAGTTGACCAAACTGCTACTCTACCAGGGTGTGCCATTAATAGTAATTTCTTTGGGAGTAAACTGATCTGTGAACCCTACTATAAGAACGTAAGAGAAAAATTAACAAAAGCTCAGTACAAATTAAAAACCTACAACTATCTAAGAAGTAATGGTGTACATGTAGCAATTTTCTAAATGAATACACATATCAGGCCCACAAAACAAAGTGTCTGTGGTGAGGCCTTCTCCTTGCTACTTAAGATTTTGCTGATTTTCCTCAAGAAATGAGTGGCAGTCTACCAATATGGAAATATTTCTAATAGAATATAAAAATTTGTTATGCAATTTTCCAGTACATTAGGTTGAAATTGCTTAAGATGGGTGTCTTTCTGTAGCAATCAAACATTGCAAAAATTGTGGTCTTATAATGCCCCTATGTGGAAAGCACTAGTAGTTTGGCCTGCTAGTTCAGTCAATACTTCTGTACTCATTTCCGCATGACCTAGCTCAGTCAAGGTCACCTCGCAATTATCCAGGAGACAGTTTCCTAATTTGAAGTTACCCATGCTTTCATTAGAGACTCATTCTTTCCAACAGCTCATACAGAGTTAATATGAAAAAAGTCCTGCCAGTTGGTATTCCTAATATAGCTGCCTTTGACAAAGTACATGGTTTAAAACTCTTGGCTCCGAGTAAAAAGTCATGATTTACAGAGAAGTATCCCTAATTTTGTGCCTACTTCTCTATTCCAACTTTTTATTGATTTATGGAGATCAAAGACCATGACTCCCATGTTTCTTAATAAAAAAAAAAAAAAAAGTTCATATTGAGGTTATTTTAGAGTTACGCAGTATAAATTAGCTACCAGCCAGATCCGATATACCCCACCTGCCCACCACACTTGACCTGCAGATAACTTTTTAGAATATACCTTTAGTTATTCTGTACTAAAAACAATCATTGAATGTCAACTTACAAAAGGGGAGGAAAAAGATATGGATGGAAGTAGTAACAGTACACAGGAAAATGCTACAACTATAGCAAAGAATAAGACCTAGAACAATCTTTTTTTATTGTCAGTTTTTAAAGGAAAGGTGCAGACAGGAATGAAGGGGAGTAGGAAGGCAGAGAGAGGCAGAAGCGTACTCTTTTAGTTGTTCACATTGGTTTTTGCTCCTGGCCCCGGGTCTTGAACCCAGGACTTCCGAATGTGGGACTCCCAGTGTACTAGACCACTAGGCGACCAGGGCACACCCAACCTTTACATTTGCATTCTAAATGTAAAGAATTCGATAGGATGGTTCCAAATGCTTTGCCACGTAACAAGAGGTTATGGTAACTGATAGTGCTGCACTAATGAGAATATTATAAAATCTTAAAGAGTAAATGGGGAAAAATGTGCTGTAGAGCTAGGCAGGACCCAGTTTGAATCCCAGCTCTACTGCAAGCTAGCTGTACTATTTTGGATAAATTACATAGTATGTCTGCCTCCCTGCCTGTAAAATATGACAAAACTAACTTTATAGGTGCACGCTGCTGGAGTGGGGGTTGGACCCACTGCCAAGCAGTCCATGTCTATCCCAAGGACCTGCGTCCACATCTGGCGCCAAGGGTAAGAACCAAGATGGACAACTAAATAAAAATGAATTTAAAAAATGCTTCTTCCTCCTCTTTTCATGCCTGCATCTTTCCTATAAAGTAACAAAAAAAAACTTTACAGTTGTTTCAAGAATACAGAAAATTAGAGGGTGTGGGAGGGCAAACAGGGTAAAGAGAAAATTATACAGTGAAGGAAAAAAATGAAAGTGAACTACTGTATTACATACAGATGTTAATCATGATGTTTACTTTAAACCTACTTAATGTTATAATAAAACAGTCCTTCAATAAACTCAATTTAAAAAATATAAAACAGGTACATCGGGCATTGAAAAAATGGTGACAATATTAATGACCATATCACACTTCATTTATGGATCCATACTTCAAGACTTCTGCTAAGTCACAGGGAAATGTGGCAGGCACAGGCAGTCTTAGTTTCAAGACCGTATTTTGTGCCTCAAGTTTCCCATTATTTCAACATTACTAATATCAACATTTTGGCATGGATAGTGTTTCACCTATAAATAAGTCTTGCTCAGGTGGTTGCTCTAAGCCTACATACGCTGACCATTCTGAAACCCAAGAAAATAGAGCATTCTTACTCTTGACAGTCACTCTGGTATAGTCACCTTCAGAAACTAGAAGATCGTGTAATATTAAAGTTTTAAAGTACTGTTTATATGCAACACTGCCCTCTACTGTGACTAGATTAATTTTTTATAGTAATCCATTTAACAGATCTTTATGTTAAAAAAAATCTTGCTACTGACCCGAGAAGGAAAAGCATTTTCAAAGAAATGTGGGTTGACTCAACAGATTACATTTGATCTTATCTTCCTGATCAAAGAATCTCTTTGCTGTAGTCAAAGCCACCATCAGAATTACAGATCACACTTGGTATGTTCCATTACAGATTCTTGTCTTAAAAATGTGGCCTGTGTTGGAGAAGACCATTTAGTACTGACACATTAGACACATTTCTTCTTCAATACCCCTCAAAACTCTTATGACCATAGCTTCTACAATATCCTTTATACTTCTATTTTTTATAATAAACATGAAATATATGAGGGGAACACAATATTTTCAAGAGAAAATAATTTGGACTGAGAGAGAAACTTTGCACTTAGGATCTAATTCTGGGTTTGGAATATCAACAGAGATTGGTTGACCTACTGGAAGATGATCCGTTACTGTTTAACTGCGGCTCATCAGCTTAAAGTCAGGCAAATCTCCAACCTCATTGACAGGTGAGAATGGGCAACAGTAGTAGTTAACTGCTTTCTATCATCTCCAATAAATTTGTGTGATAGGTGCTGTTAACCCCATTTTATGTGTGAGACAGAGTTTACAAAACTGAGTCCAATTCTGCATCAAAGCCCACCTCCAGTTATCAGGAAAACCCTTTGAAAGGCAAGTACCATGGAAGGCTGAACAAGAACCACCTTGGTATAAACAGTAAAAAAAAAAAAAATTTACTAGAAAATGACCCAGAAACCAATGAACAGAATCTAAGAATATTTACCAATAAAAGTCAGATGTTCAAAAATAACCCAACTTCCATTCTTGCCTTCAATAATTAAATGCCAAGCAGGTATAACTCAGTGATAAACTTAATCCTACCCAAATATAGGTAGGTTTGGGCAAAAGCAAATCTAAGTTTGAAATCCCAAAAGCAGAACCTTTAGCTAAATGAGAACCTTCTAAGTACTTCAATTTTAAATACTTAGACAACTAATGAATATATTCAAGTCTGTATGAAGCAGAGTGCAAAACTGGAAAGTTGATACTTGAACACCCCTTGACGTAATCCTCGCCATAATCATAGTCTTCTGGGTCGATCAGCTATTCCTGGGTACAGAGCAGCAATCCTTGTTTTCCTCAGAGGTTTAGGAGTAACAGTAACACTGATGTCTGAATTTGCATCTTCAGTCGCATATTTCAGGATTTGGAAGTTTCTGGAACCATAACTTTAACCCAGCCTTCCATAACAGTCTTTTTGCTTTCTATTACACAACATGAAACTGCAATAATAGCAATAAACTGCTTCAGTTTTTTCACTTCTGCGGACGCTAAAACAACTTCTCCAATATACAATGGGGCTGGAAACTTAATTTCCTGAGAAAGGAATATACAGCCTGGCCCCGGCATTTTAGTACCCAGGAGAGCTGAAATAAGTCCATTGATCAAAACTCCATGTACAACTGTCTTTCCAAACTTGGTATGTTTTGCAAAATCTTCATTTAAATGCAAAGGATTGACATCCCCTGTCAATTCTGAGAAGGCAGCCACATCCCTCTGAGTGAAGGCCCTACTGAGTTCAGCCCGGTCTCCAATTCTGATGTGCAGATGCCGAAAGTGCAGCCTACTGAGCTCTCCCTGATTCAGGCAGATTCTCTGAAACCCATACCACCAAAGGCGATAGCTGGAAATTACTGGGGACATCTTCAGCAACCTCAAATCCCATGAACCATAGTTTTTAACTGGCTTCAATCTTCAAACCTTCTGGCACCATAAGCAGAGTGGTGTTTCTGAAACTCATGACAATTCAATCTAATACAAATTCCCTACTATTACCAGATAATGCAAGAAGAAATGGAGAAACCTGTAAGAAAAAGAAAAGTTAGCATTGACTATGATGAGAAAAATGTGTTGAAATACAAAGCAACAGAAAAATGCTGAGTTTTATAGCCAAGCTGATGCAGCAGCAATCTAAAGAGCTCCCTGAGATGAAGCCTTAGGTAAACAAGTGGTCATAAACTCAGAAAGAACATTCCAATACATAAGGCACTTTAGACATCAGGCAATAAATTAAATGTTAAGACTGCCATGGTGTGCCCTGGTAGCCTAGTGGGTAAGTCCACTGGGTGTAGTCCATATATATCCCAAGGTTCTTGACCTGGGTGGTAGAGATGGGTGGTTGGGAGTGAGATAAGTGGGATAACCAAGATGAACAACCAAACAAATGTTTCTATCTCCTCTCTCTTCCTGCCTTCATTGGACTTCATTCCTGCCTGAAACTTTCCTTTGAAAAAAAAAAAAAAAAATAGCCTTTGCCATCCAAGTTTCATGCCAAACAATCTAAAAATCTAAGTGTTTTGGTTCACGTTTTCAGAAGCAAAAAAGTCCTGGATCCAACCCCAGCTCCCACCCCTGCCCTTCCCAAAAAGAGATGAATGTGAACCATACTAGATTTATATAAGTACAAAATGAAACACATTAAAAAATCAGTTTGATTTACTATTCAGCCTCATTTGAAATATATAAAAGAATACTCTTTACCTGAATTACTCTGAAAGCACATTTCTTGCCTTTATAGGATCCGAACAGGGTCAAAGAGCTCCACAATTTGACAAGACCACTGAAGAAAGACCAAGAAAGTATAAAGATTTGTCCCTGAAACATATCTCTGTAACACTTTTGTTTGTGATGATCCAGAAAGTGTTTTTTAATCAGAAAACCTAATATAAATGAGAAAACTAAAAATAAAAGCACAGATATACCCTAGTAACCTAGTAGTTAAGTCCACGGTGGCGCAGTCCACATATATCCAAAGACCTGAGTTCGTGATCCTGGGTGCAGGGAAATAACCAAGATGAAAAATTAAATAAAAGTGTTTCTTCCTCCTCTCTCTTCCTACTTGCCTTCATTCCTACCTGCACCTTTTCTTTAAAAACTAAATACAAGTATAGTATGTTAGAGGCAGAGAAATAAATGAGTCTCACTTAGGAAAAGCTTAGTTATAACCAAATCCTAAGTCTTGCTCTCCTAGTGGGTGAATGTTTATATTATCCACAGTTTTAAATTTCCTAAAGCTGCTCAGAATTCATAATGACAAAACTTCTCTCACTCTCAGTAGAGAACATTTTGCTCTATTTTTCCACATGTCTACTGTTACACTAGAATGTTCCACTGCCATACCTGCTACATATCCTCAAGATGGCCATCAAGGTCTTCTCTTCATAGGTAAGGATGTCCAGGGGTAAGGCAGCATCAACCTAAGTATGAAATAATACTATTAGCAGACTATAATCATCTTTACTCTAAAACCCTAATTAATAATCAACTGTTTCTTTAAAAAAAAAAAAGGCATTATTATATTTAATAGTGTTGAGTACTGGACCTGCTAATCTACATCTACATCTTCTCCTGCCTGAATTTCCTTCCTATTCCTGTTCATATTGCCAATGCTTCCTCACCATACAAGTCTTTGTTTAAATTATTCCCTCCCTGGTCACCAAGATCAAGCTCAAACACATGCAATACTTTCACATACAGAACCCCTGTATTTCCTCTTCCAGAATACACATCATTCTTGTCATTGCTTAACATGGTGACCTACTAAAATAAACAAGACCATCCAGCCATGAGGCACAGGCCACGTCTGTTTGTTTAAGGCTATGGTCTCAGGAACCAGGCTTCACACCTAACTTACACAAGATGCACAGATTTTTTTTTTTCCTTAAACCTTTTGAAAAATCAGAATCATGTAAGTTTGCAAAGAAATGTGCAGGGAGGTCCCACGCACCCTTTATTCAACCTCCCCAATGTAAACATTTTGCATAACTATAATAAAATGTCAAAACAAGGAAAATGAAATTGATAAACCAGAGTTTATTCAGATTTTACTACATATATATGCACCGTATTTGTGTGTACGTGTAGTTCTATGCAATTATGGCTATTTCACGGAACAACCATATCCCAGATAAGGGAATACAAGTCTCTCCTCTTATTGTAACTTTTATAGTTACATCCACTCTCCCTGACCCAATCCCTAACCCTGGGCAACCATTATTTCTCCAGATTAAATCATTATGTTGGTGTACCCCCTCAGAAACAAATGTACAGGTAATATAAAACCTATAAACCCAGGTTGAAGATGGGGGGCCAGGGGATAAGTAAATGAATGAATGTTATTTCAAGAATATTATATAAATCATTGTGATACCTTTTGGGATTAGCTTTTTCACTTGGCATTAATTCCTTGGCTATTCTGTCAAGTTGTTGTGTGTATCAATAACTTGTTCTTTTTTATTACTGAGTATAGTCCATGGCATGAAAGTACCATAGGTTACCCATTCACCCATCGAAGGACATCTGGTTTCTTTCTACTTTGGGGCTATCACTATAAAGCTGTGTGAGCATCTGAGTATGAGCTTTTATGTGAACATTAAGTTTTCAGTTCTTGGAAAAAGCCCCAAGTCTGCAACTACTGGGTTGGATGGTAGGTGAATGTTTATTTTTTTTCTAAGAAACTGTCAACTGTTCCAAAGCAACTGAAGGATTTTATATTCCAACCAACAATGCACTAGTGATTCCGTTTCTCTGTATCCTAGCCAGCATCTAGTGCTATCATTAAATTTTATTTCAATCATTCTACTAGGTATGTAGTGACATCTCATTGTGTTTACAATATGCATTTTCCTAATAGCAAATGATATTAAATATCTTTTATTTTAAGTGCTTCTTTGCCAATTATACACCCTTTTTTTTGTTGTTTTTTAAAGAAAAGGTGCCTGCAGGAATGACGATAAACAGGCAGACAGAAAGAAAAAGGACGAAGAAACATTTATTTAATTGTTCATCTTGATTGTTCGCCCTGGCCCAGGTCTTGAGATATATGTGAGCTACACCCCATGACCTTATTGCTAGGCTGCTAGTGTACGCCATCTATTCTATATCCTTTTAAATGAAATGTCTATTCAGGTGCTTTGTTCAGTTTTCTAACTAGATTGTTTGGTTTCTTAGTGTTTCGTATTGTTCATATATTAGTCTTTTTTCAATAATATGGTTTACAGTATTCCCCCTGTAATTTATTTTTTGATCCTCATAACTCCAACTTTTGCAGCCTAAGTTTTTAATTTCAATAAAGTATTCAGCAGATTTTGATTTGATGTGTGAATTAGGAAATACTTTCCTGAGAATCCTCTCTCTCAAAATTCTACTTGTTCTCAAGTGAATTCTAAAATAGGACTACTGAAAGTACGGTCTGTGATAAGGAGCTGCATCAGAATGCAAATCAATAATATCACTAAGCACTATTTAGTTTAGTTCATTTTTTTTTTTTCATAATGAGACTTTCCTGGTAAAGAAACAGGTGTGATGATCCATGTCTTACCCATGGGAAAAATTTTGTTTTTCTTTCAACATATAATTTCATTATTTTTTAAATTTAAATTAATCTTATTAAAGGAACAATGCATCAAAACATTATATAGGCTTAAGAGAAATATCATAATAAATTCACATCTGTACATATTAAGTTCACTACCATTTCAATTCTTGATCCCCTCTACCCAATTTGCCAGCTCCCAACCCCTTTTCTTCTTACAACTACAAATTTGCTTTTATTAACCAAAAGTCTATGATGATTCATATTCTGATGCAAGCCAGAAAACTTCATAATGGGCAAAAAAAACCACCAAAAAACAGTTTGTAGGTTGCCAATCAGGAACATACTTTGAATAGCACTGCACTAGAAGAAACATTTGTCAAATTCCTTGTCAAACAGAAGGCGTATGAGCACAAACCCACCAAAAATTCATCATTTGTAAAAGTCTGCTTCTGTAATTCCAAATACGGTTTTAGAACTTTAAGATCTTAGGAGTATTCAATTACTAAATGATTCCATACCTCCCCAAACAGGTCCTTCAGGGCTGAAATAAGCAGCTGTTTGAACTGTGCAGCATTCAGTCCAATGCCATCATCTTGAAATTCTCTGCAGAAAAAAAAAGTTTTAAGAAAAATACATTGTATTAAATTTCATGCTACTCAAATTCATAAAGTAATTTAAAAGAGAATTTGGAAGACTGAACTTACAGGCAGACTTTCATGTAGTGGTGCTCAGAGGGATTTCTGTAAACTACTCTCTCATAGGTGGCAGCAGGAGCTGGCATCTTTCCCAATGCTGATCACACCTACAGTAAGCATCAAGAGCACTAGAAATTACCGAGATATAAGCTATTTTTCACTTTTTAAAAGAGAATCTGACCCTTTTGATTTTTAAAAGATCTCTCAGTACAGCAACCCATCCTATCCTGGTCAAATTAAGGTAATTACCTATACAGACACAAGCGAAGTTCCTCAATGTATGCATACCAGATCACTGTACTCACTTATATTAGCAGCACCGTAGCTAACATTTTTTCCTGAGCACAGAGCTCTGTGCTAAACGGTTTCATGTATCTAAAACCATGTCTTCAGAATGATCCTGTGAGGTAAAAGCTTTCCATTTTTGAGAAAGGATCACTGAGGCTTGGCAAAAATAAGTTAATACCTGGCCCCCTCCTCAATCTAATCTATAGAGCAGCCAGAGGTGAGCCTATTAAAACCTACTCAAGTGACATTACCTTCTGCTCAAAACGTCAGCGTTTCCAGTTTCACTCAGTGTAAAGTCAAATTTCTTAGAGCTGACTTCAAGCCCTCCCCCGTGATCCGTACAGCTGCTTCCTTCCTGGGGCTTCTGATCCTACCGCTCCCATTGATTGGCTCAATCCCCTCCACCACACAGGGCTCCAAGGTCTTCCTCAGGCTCATTTCCTTCCCTCGTCTGGGCCTCCCCTTTACTTTTCTGCTTGCCAGGAATTCCCTTCTTCCAGGTTAAGGGACCCGGCTCACCACGCCTCCTTAATGGCTTTGCTCAAATATCAGCCCTCGGTTTGGTCCGGTGGCTAGCCTATTTATTATGGCAAAACCCTCATGTCCCTATCCCTAATCTACTTTTTTCTCAATAGCACGTACCACCTTCGAACGTAACTAGGTAAGCAATTCATTCTTTATTTGTATGTACTCCCTAACCCAGGTCCAACAAATGAACTCCACGAGAAACAACGATCTGTCTTCACTGATGATTTTCTGGAACCCCAAACAGTGCAACACACAGAGTACGCATTCCATATATATCTCGTGGACTAACTCCATGACTTAAAAAAACAAAACAAAACAAAACAAAACAAACAGCCCAATCCCCTACGGTTGGGCACTTAGGTAGTTTTCCACTTTGTTCGAATTCCGCTATTTAGCACCCAAACGGTGCGGGCGCAAACACTGCACACGGAGGACTACACAATAATACCACTACACACCGTCTTCTACTCAGACCAAAGTTCGTAGTGCACCGAAGTCCAGGGAAGAAGGCAATGGGGTCTCGCATTCCGTTCGCGGCTGCCTCCCCCTAGTGTCCGGGTCCAGAGCCGTTAACGACCTCCAGCCGCGCCACCAGCCGAGACCCTGAGCCCTACGCATGCGCACCTAGCAGGCGCGTCCATGCGTCACCAGCGCGGCCGACCGGGCCCATTCCCGATAAAGAGCCGCTCTCACATGGGCTTCCACTTACCCACTCTCCGTCGGACTGGCCTGATGTCTCCGCTAACTCCTGTTACCTGCAAAATTCCTGCATAGTTTGACGCGCCCACCTAGAGACCAAATTGTGGGCCGGGGAAACTCCGGGGCTGTTTACGTTTGGCTCCTGCGTGCCCCGCCTCTTGATGCGTCTAGATGCGGATGTGACGTAACCGCGCGGCGTCTCCCAAGGACCCAGAGGCGAACTCGATCCTGGCCTGTGACGCGCCTGCCTCAGTGCCTTGCGGTGTCCTCGCCCTAGGAAATTGTGTGTCTTAATGGCTGCATGGGTTATGAGTTTTGGAGCATGTTAATTCCACTAGGGAGTTCACTTTATAGTCATTTATCCATGCATGCATGCATTCAATCATTCAGCAACTTTAGCATCGCCTTCAGTTTAGCATCGCCTGTCGCTAAGACAGGATTTTGAGTAAAGTCCTTTGTGGCTCCAGCAGATAGTAGATGTTCTGTGTGGATTGACAAAGAAATATAAAAGACTCATCGAGTCCTATTTCCAAATGTAAGCCAGGGTTTATCTATTCAGTAAGTACTTGTTGAGTTCCTGCTACGTACTAAATACTGGAAAGTCAGAGAACAAGAAGTTATAGCGTCCGTACTCATGAAATATAGTTTTAGCTTTTAATAATAATAGCTAATATTTATCAAATGCTTATTGTGGCCGGCACTATGCAAAAAACTTTACATGTTATCTCCTGGAACTCATTAAACTAATGTTGCTATGACTATCATTTTACAGAGATGAGAACTGAGGCACAAGAGGCTGAATTACTTGTCCAAGATCACACAATTTAAGGAGTGGAATTGGGACAGGGATAAAAGAAATATCTTCGAATGACCTAGTGGTTTGACTTTTTCAATTGTATTTATTTTTCAAATAGATACTATAGGCTAATGACATTCCAACAATTATAAAGGCATAAGCAATGAAAATAAATCTCCCTCCAACCTGTTCCCCAGCTAGATTCTCCCTTCCTCAGGGACAATCACTGGTATGAGTTTCTTGAATATCCTCCCAGAGATATAGCAGGGGGAGCTTTCCCTTCCTAAATATATATCTTAACTCTAAATCACAATACACAAGGCTAAGTCTTTTTAAAAAAGTTGCCCTGCATTTCATTGGAGTCAGTTGATTCAAGAGGGTCCATTCTGGACTCTCTGAGTCTGACTTTTCAGAGCAAAGTTGTTGGAGCAGGTTTGTGAGTATTTTGTTTCTGGAAGCTTTGGCAGCCAAAGTAAGACTGTTTTTTTCTCTCTCTTATTTATCTATCTATCTATCTGTCTGTCTGTTTATTTATGCATGCATGCATGCCACTCCTGGCTTCAGTCTGGAAAGTAGATCCACAGCTTTCCTCGCCTGCACCTGAGCTGCCTGAACCAGAGGAGAGACCTGGCAGCCAATAAGGAGTTGGGTCCACACTTCCATCCTCTCTCTTCTTTGCAAACTAGCACCAACTTCTCAACTTTGGGAGGAAAAGACAGGAGAGAGGCACAAGTAGTTTACAGTCCACCAAAAGCCACACCACAATTTATCAATCACATGGGAATCGCACCCACCTATGTCAGCAAATCATGAAGACAGGGCCAAGAAAGTGAAAATATTCTGAAATTAAAAACTGTAGATGTACCTGAAATTTACATAGTGTTGTAAACCGATATAACTTCCCCCCCAAAAAAAACACAACAACTATCGAACTGCTGCTGTTGCTTCCATTTAGAGACATCTGCCAAATGCCAAAGAGCTTGCTAATATTATTAACCTTGCTGGTATTATTAACCATTAACCTTGCAATGTCACTATTATTACCTTTAGTTGATGAGAGGGTAAGTCATCCCTCAAAGGTGGTGAAAAGCCAATGCCTAAAATTCTGTATTCCCTCTATCCCATGTGATGACAAGGTGGGGAGCTGCACCCTTAAGGCAGCCCAGTGCATCATTTCCAAAAGGGAAACGAGAGTCCCAGGAAGCTGAGCCTGAGGCAGGTTCCTCATGGAAGTGAGTCACTGAAAACCCTTACAGGTGTATAAACCTGCAACGAAGGAGGGAAGCAGAATGGGGCTGGGTGGGGTGGTGGGCAGGGACTAAGCAAAGATGCAGGTTCAGATTCGGGTATGCCCTCTTGGGGATAAGGCAGCCCCTTCTATCAGGTACAAGCCACATGCATCCCAAGGACCCAGGTTTGCCTCCTGGGCCTGGGGGAACAACCAAGATAAATAACTAAATAAAATAAATAAAATCTTTCTTCCTCTTCTCTCTTCCTGCCTGCCTGCACCTTTCCTTCAAAAAAAAAAAAAAAAAAAGATGTAGGTTCACCTGAAGTCTAGCCTCAGCCTGAGCCCTGTGGGAGCCCTCATGAAGCTTAATGATACCAGAAAGTTTCCAGCCTGGGAGGCAGGGGGCTGAGCCTTCATACACCCCCTTTGGTAAGTCTGCCAGCTATGACAGCTGAGATAAAACACAAGATGCCCCTTAAATCTGATTTCAGATAAATAATAAACAGTATTAAATAAACAGAAATTAAATTTAGCTGGGTATCCTGTAATGTCTTTTGGCAACAACCTCAGGCACCTGTCACCTCGGGGCAGTTCTCTGAGGGCAGGGGCCACCCCATCATCAGTGAGCCCTCAGCAGCCAGCACTCACAGCAGGCGGAGTTAGTTACAACAGCAGAAAAGAGGACCAGGAGAGCAGCACCCAGTACAGGCAGAAACTCTGGGGGCAACTCATCTCTGATAAAAACAAAATCCAAATGAATTTAGAGATCTACTTGTCTTTATTAAATGCTTCGTGAATCAGGCGGCATCCCAGCTAGCAAGAAAGGCACTGCAAGGAACTGTGCAAAGTGGAAGGTTTAATTGGAAGGGGTGTGGGGGACAAGGAGGGTTATTTCAGGCAAAGCTACCTTCCCTTAGGTGGAGGGGGTAGGTTGTCTGATTGTGCAAATCCCCTCACAAGAGCTGACCAGGAAATTCCAGGTTAAGTGACTTAAAGTTTCACTTTTGGGAGAGGCTGAAGTTTCAGTTAGGTTAGGTAGTAATTCTTGGCGGGGCTTGGCACGAATGACTCCCTTTGGGGCCTGTTGTTTCTTTTTTAAAACACCAGAAGTTAAACAAGATTGTAAGTTCCTGCCCAGACTGTCAAGTCTAAACCATTCGCATCACCCAAGGGAACCGCAGGATGACCCATTCCTGGCTCCACTCCCAGTCCAGCTTCTGGCTTCTCTTGTCAATGTCTGATTTTACTATAATTACTTGCCATCCCAGAAGAACTGAGATTGGAAACAAGCCCCAAGATACAGAGGTAAAAGCAAAGGGCAAGCAGGAAAGGAGGGGTAGGCAACAGTGCCCCGCATGACCCATTTATGCAAAACACCAGCAAAACACAAGCCAACCATAGGGTCCTCTGTGTTTATCCATGTGTGTCCAGTAATACACACATATGTGTGATGTCCAGAAAGGCTACCAAGTGGACTGATGGGGGAAAGGTGCAGTTGAGGGGGTGTAGAAGGCACTCATAATTTCTTAGCATTCATTTTGTTTGGTTTATTTCTGAGCGACAGCATCATTTTTATTTATTTTTTATTGTGGTAATTTTGATCTTACACATTAAAATAAACTAATATGTGTAGGTTCCCCATATGTAGTTTCCCCATTCCTCAGATGTATGTCAACACCCGTCACCAAATCACCAGAAAGCATCTTTTTTCAATACTGTCAGTAAAATCAGGACTTGCTGCTTAGAGCCACGAGAGGGCGCTGTAGACCACACCCATCGGCTTGCCTTTCCCTCCAAGAAAGAACAGACTTCCTCCGGACGCTGTGTGTCACCTCTACCCGCTAAGGCAGGAAAGAGGGAACAGTGAATGCAGTCTAACTGTGCCTTTTCTGCAGTCCTGAAATTCCAGCAAAACCTGGAAACCCAATCTTTCTTCATCTGCCACCAATACTTAATCTGCTGTAGTGTCTTATAGCTCTTGTATCATATGAATAGTTGTCCTTCAGAGGCTGGTATCAATCCAGCCAGCTTTGGTGTCTTAGGTGCTTGAGATGATCACCTTTGTGCCACTTTCTGCCCCAAGTATCCTTCTCCCAACTCCTGCCAGAACTTCACAGCCCCTAGATGTGCCCTAAGGGTCTTACCTTTGTTTGAACATTGAGACCAAGGTCCAGAAACCAGTGAAAGAACGGTCCCCCTGGTGCCAAGAGGAGGGGACTGTTCTCTTGCTGAAAAGAGCCATTCAAAGTCTTCCCACTCCACTATCAACTAGGATAGTGGGGGTCATGTAAGACTTCATGCCATCAAGGCCATGCTGGCCCCGTTCTGGTGATTTCCAACACAGGGGGCAACAGTCCTCAGCCGACACTGTTCTCCTCTGGCCCGGGTCTGGACAAGGTTGAGGACTTCTCTGCTGCCCCATCTGTGAACACTCCCACTCTCTAAAAGTCCTACTTTTTCAGGGACTGGAGGGACATATGGACAGGAGGTGGGGTTGGGGAGGGAGAAATGGCTGATGAGAAAGCCAGTCTTCTGTACAGTTAAAGGAGTGACATTGCAAAAGCTAAAAGATGAGAGATCAGAAGAGTCCGTCTTCCAGTTGTTAGAGGAGAATGTGCCTGTGTGCTTAGATGACAGACAGATATGAGACAGAGAAAGTGATGAAGCAGTGATGAGAGGTGGGGAGAGAGACTTAGGGACTAACAGAGCTAAACATAAATAAATGCTCCCAAACCTGGCCAAAGAGTATTCCAGCAAACAATTCCAAAACAGACCCACTGCACCACCACTATTAATAAAGATGTCTCCAGCCAGCACAGGAAGTGCCCAAAGCAGAAGGCTGCTCCCTGTGGATGTTAAAATTTGCATCTATCATTTTAGAACCATGTTAACTAACCAAGCCAGAAAAATCCTGAGATGGTTCTCAAGCTTGGAAAGGAAAAAAAGTGTCAATTCAGCATGTACATTTAATTAAAGCCTAAAAATTGTCCAAAGACAGTGGGAAAGTCCCCAGCTATTAAGAAGGTCAGTCCTTGCCCTAACTCTTCAAAGGTTGCCAGCATTGGAGTAGCATTGCTTTCCACACCTGAACCCCAAGGGGCAAAAAAAAAAATTCATAGGCAACATCCCCCACCTCCGGAAGACTGTGTGGACAAACAACACTGATCATTACCAGAGTATGAGGGAGGGGATGGTATCAGCAGGTGACTGAGTCCTTCCAGGGAGGTCCCAGGTTACGAGAGGCTGGAATGATGAGGGCACGCTGCTTCTTGGGTGCCCTTATCAAGATGATGCTGGAATGCAGAGGTTGGGCAAAAGATGTCCTTAACTATTGCTGACAACGCCACCTTCATCAGTGGCAACCTGAGGTGTGGCCTCAGGATCTGTCCCCAAAACTGCTATACACTGGCCTCATCCAAGTGAGCCAATAGGGCCCCAGGAGCCACTGGAAGTTGGGCAAGAGCTCTTGCCTGAACCAATAAAAACATTTAATCATGGGCCAAGAGGCTTCCCTCTACTTGTTGTGTGACTTTGGAGAAAATACTTCACTTCCCCCTGCCTGTTTCCCTGGATGTAAAATCAGCACAGTGTCACAGGTACCTCTTAGGGCTGCATGTGCATGGGAAACACTTAAGAGTAGCCCCTGGCACATAATTCTAAAATTCAGTCCTCCAGCCTGGCCAGATGTACATCACCACCTCTCAGTACTTTTGGGGAACCTCCTTTGGACAAAGCAATACGTAAGTCTCCCTGGGATGGAAAATACTCACCAGGGCTCAAATGGAAAACAGACTCCCATCCAGGCAGCACCCTCAAATTCATGCATGTCTTGCAGCTCCCACTTCTGCTATTGCTTCTGCACTGGACAAGAAGCCAGACTGAGGACAAACTTAGTTCTAACTACTGCTCGTTCCTCTGCCTCTTCAACACCTGCCCAGGAGGGTGTGTCCTCAGTAGCCCTGAAGGCCCTGACCCCAGGCAGTGGGATCAGAAGCCCACTTGTGACTCCTAGGGCTTTTCACCGCTATTTCAGAAGGTTTTGGCAGTCTTTCAGACAGGGCAGTGATGAATGAGCCCTTTTTCTGCTTTTCGAGACTGTCATTAAAGACTCCCACCACAGGGCCCAGTGGGGTGCAGGGCACAGGGAAGCCCACTGACAGTAACCAGCCGGCTCTTCATAATCACAAGGGCGGTGGGGGGGTGGGAGGGTGGAGCACAGCGGGAGGGGATGAGTATTTCAGTTTTCAAGTCTTCTGAGCATGGTGGGGCCAGAAGTGCACAGTCAAGGCAGAGCCTTAAAACCCACTTTATAGGTTCATTACAAACAACTTTCATAAGCTCTGCTCAGAACTCCTAGTCAATACTTTCTAGTGGCAAATGAAGAAGGTGGGAGCTGTGTCCTGCTGGGGACCCTGCCCGTTGTCCTCTCAAGGTGAGGACTGCACATCCTTGCCTTGGTGATCTCACTGTGGGTGCAGTGAGGCGGCTCCATCAGAGGGGATCCCTAGCTGCTCGTTGTTCAGGCCAGGGCCTAACAATTCCTGCACCTAGTAGTGTTTCTGATCTGAGACACTTATCGCAGGTCTGGGCTTCTTCAGGGTCCTAAGGGAAATCTTTTAACCACCCAAGTTCTACACGACTGGAGGCTTCTCCCACAGCCTCACTAAGCCCAGAATTCTTGGTGAGTAACAGAGATTAGAACAGGCAGCATGTCTAACATCTGCTTTCTTTTCTAGTTCACTGATTTTTGCTCTCACTTGTTTTATTTCCTATATTTTCTTCTAGCTTTAATTTACTGCTTCCTTTCTAGCTTTGTTAAGATGGAAGCTTAAATGATTGATTTTCATTCTTCTTTTCTTTTTGTGGTTTTTAAAGGAAAGGTGCAGGCAGGAATGAAGGAGAGGAGAGGCAGGTAGGCAGGCGGCGAGAGGAAGAAGCATTTTATTTTTTAGCTGCTCATCTTAGTTGTTCCCCACACTGCCCTCTGCACCGGCAGAAGGAGCTGACCAAACCACCACTCCACTAAGGAGCACCTCTTCTTTTCTAATATATCTCGTTAGAGCTACAGCGTTTCCTCTAAGCACTGCTTTGGCTGCATCCACAAATTTGATGTCACGTCTTCATATCTTCGCATTTGTAAGATCTATGTTCCACTCTTCCTTGATGAATTAAAATGCAGAGCAAGTTCTGAATCCCAAATTAAATTACAAAGTTCATCTCAAAGCTACTTAGCAGCAGACTAGGGAGTAAAAGGACTTGAGAGTGAAGCCTCTGGGGAGTCTGGGATTCGTAAATGCAGCAGGGTCCAAAGGAGCAGTGTGATGACTCTTGCCTTTTGTTTCTGATATAATTTTGATATTCAATTGAATAAAGGTAACTAACACTAGTTCTTAAAATGAAACTAATAACTCATCCAAGCAAGGTCTTCCAGTACCTGCAGAATAAGTCATACTTTAAAAAAGACATTTTCAAGGTAACAAAAATCTGCCCACGTTGCATTTATTAGTCACTTAGAAATAGAAATCATCCTCATGTTGCTGATATAGACTTATTACATTTATTTCATGTCATTGTAGTCACTTTTACAGCTGTCGAGACATTTTTTCAATCACATTACTATTCACAGAATTCACAGAATTCATTAACGAACTAGTATGTTACACCCAAGGATTTTCAGTAGCACAGCAAAATAGAAAAGATGTCCACAGGTGCTTATGTGTGGACCCCATGTCTGATAATTTTGACTGATGTCTAGAACATTATTGCTTGATTAGTCCTATTTTAAAAATTAATAAATTATTCCCAGGAAGCTGACCCTGCCCAGTCGTCTTTGTACTGAGACTTTCTGGGTTCACTCGAGACATACCTGACAAACACCCACCTGAGTTCTCCACTGCTCCAGCCGCTCAAAGAACTTTAGCTGGAACGATGACCCTCTGCACATGTAAATATTTTCTACAGTTTTCCATCCTCCTACCTGGTCTTGCAGTTGACGGACTGTGTTCATATATGGGCCTCTATGTAAAACTCTAGACATAAAAGGGGCTCAGCGAGTGAGGACTAAAGCTCCTAAACAGCCACTGACCATGCAGGGGAGAACGTCTAAAGCAACAGAAATACCCCGAGTCTCAGTCTATGAGGAATGCCTTAAAGAAAATGGCCACAGTGGTCATGGTCCAAGGTGACTGCCTTGTGACATAAACTTAAATGTCTTCTCAGTAGATTTCCTCACTGGGCTTTCTTATGTTGTTCCATATGAGTTTCCAGTTTGTGAACATCTTAGAGATTTCCTCATGACTCCTGAAGCTCTGTAGATCTGTAGAGACAGGGATGGGGACTTGGCTTCCTCAGGGACGCTGGTGTCCGACTGCATTTGGGGCAGGATCCCTGAGAAGTGGAGGCCGCATCAATTTTGGAAATGGGGGCAGAGGTGTGTGCAGGGTGAGATGCAGTCAGGGCCTCAGTCGAGCTTCTTGCTGCTGTCTGTGTTGTGTATGGAGGTTAGGAAGTCGACGAGGAGCTTGGCTGTCTTCCTGGGTCTCTCCATCACCACTGAATGCCCACAGTTTTCCAGCAGTTCCACCTGACAGTTGGCGATGGACTTGGACAAAGTCTCCGCCCCAGACACATCTAGCACCTGCAGAACAGGAGGGGAAACTACTGTAGATGGAAAAAAGCACATGCCCAAGTACTCCCTGCAGACGAAACTCTCACGGGGGCCTGGTGGGGTGGATTTTAAGCCCAAGTCACTTGGAGCTTGGGGCTCTCTGATGGGAGTGACTGCAGGCTCATGTTATATTCTGCAGCTCCCCGCCAGGAGCTGTGCTGCTGCCAGCATTGCCAGAATGGAAAATGCAGTCTCTGCCTGAGAGGGGTGCCAGTATGGTGGGGATGCCAGACAGGTAAGCAGATAAATGCAGTGTGAAGTGACATGGGCTCTGATGCAGGAGGATTCTGGCTGCTGAGAGAGCAAAGGAGAGGAGAATTCATGAAAGAGGGAACAGCACAGGGGCAAGGTCATGGCAGATAGCAAGTAGCTCGGTGCTGTATACAGGTGGGGTATGTGCAGAGGTGGGGACAGCGAGGCCTGCTTTGTCTACTGAGTCGGGGGAATCAGGCTTCCATCTGAGGGTGGTGGGAGCCTCAGGCTGTGTGTAAGTCAGTGACATGATCAGGTTGGGCCAAGAGAACAAATCTTACAGGTGAACTAGGGTAGGCCAGACTGGGCAAGACATGCATGGAAATCAAGAGGGGAAAACTGATTGTCACAAGCTGGGGTATATCTCTCAAGGTCATTGGGGCTCCTCAGGATCATGTGATCCTAGACCCTAAAGTCTGTGAATAACAGAGAATGTTTTCCCAAAGCTGCCGTTTTCCCAGGGCTGACACTTTTTGAATTCATTTAATTGCCTTCACATCTGGGTTACCTTGTTACAGTGCCAACCTAACTGATTTTTTTTCTCCCTAATACTCTACTCTGACCTTGGATTTGCATTCACTCTCCTTAATTATTTTCCCTTTGACCTCATCCCAGACAAGAGAGCCCTTCCTCAACATCCTTAACAGCGAAAGCAAAATACCAATAAACTCGAGTGGCATCTGTTTTTGAGGTTTATTCTTATACCCAGATCATTAAAACCAATTATTTCCCACCCAGATGGAAGTTCATAGGAGCAGAATGCAGAGTACCATGAACAGGAACAGCTAATAGGGAGCTTAGTGAGAGGCAGGCACCCTGAGGAGCAATCAAACGCCTCTGCTCTGTCACTCAAAGATAATGCTGCCGTGGTAACTACCGTCTGAGCAGAAATAAAGTCCAGCTACTGTGGAAAATACCAGAATTCAGGTGGGGTCAACTGGTTGGAGCATGAAAAGGTAGAAGCTCCCAATGGAGTGTCTACTCTGTAGAGAAATCAGAAACACAACTTGGAGGCAAATATACCCACTTGAGCTTCCAGCTTTGACACTGTTATGCTGATCAAATCCAGCATTCCTCATGGCCACCCAAAAGCATATGAAATGGGTCTTCCTGAGATTTGCACATTTGTGGAAAACATCTGCTATTTCTTGGGCAGGATATCCATACAAATGGTCACTTTTTCTCTATCCCATTTCAGGTCAGGGGCAAGATCAGGGTGAGGGAAGTGAGATACTTGCCTTGGGTACGAAATTCAAGCAGGCTCCCCCAAATTCAGTAATCAAGATGAATGAAATTTTAATGTAATATTTAAAAAATAAATATTAATATAAAAATGACCATTATGAAAAAATATCAAAATTATAAGTAAAGACAAGATCCAACCCTGTACTTAGATGATATGCCTCATCCTACTTCTAGCCATGCAATATAGTGGTAAGTACTGGAGGGCAGGGATTTTATCTTTCTGGGTTCTACTGTATATCTAAAGCTAAATACAATGTCAGACACATACTAAGTGTGCATGCTCTCTCTCTCTCTCTCTCTCTCTCTCTCTCTCTCTCTCTCTCTCTCTCTCTCTCTCTCTCTCTCTCAAACACACACACACACACCTATTAGATGACTTAAAATTTACAGGTAGTCAGTTGGTGGGTTGGTCCCTTTGCTAATCTGCCTATTCACATTCTCACTTGTTCACCCACTTAGTGTATTCTTAAATTCCTGACATACCACTCTATGCTGACAGAGAGAAGACATGTAAGAGCTATAGACATATCTCCACAAGACTCTTCCACTCTGGTGGACTGAATACAAAGGAGAAATATTTGAACTGATGTGCAGTTCTCAGGAAAGGCTGCCATGTCCAGTTGTGCAGGCTGTACACTACCCAAATCCAGGGGGCACTCTTCACGCACAATAAGGTGATGCACACAGTTCCCCTTGCAGTTGTGCAGTACAGTGGCCAGCCTACAGTGGTCCAAAGTAAAGGAGGGAGATTGAATTCAGCCTGGTCTATGAGACCAAATGTTGGTGAGAGAGCAGAAAAAGAGACAGACAGCTCGGGAAGCAAAGGGCCATGCAATAAAGGGTCTCCGAAACCCCTGCTATTTGGCCTTTGCCTTGGGGATGGTCACAGAATACATAAACACATTTTTAAAAAATCTGATTATATTTACAACAGGTTCATTAAATGTAAGGCTCTTTATCCTGAACAAAATGGACTTCAAAGTCCTGGAGAAAATTCTGGACCATAGGCTGAGACCAGCTATCAGAGGCAAAGAGTACAGGTAATAATTTATTGTTTGATAAATGGAGAAAATCATCTCCATATATATTATCTCACTTGAGTCTCACAATCGCTCCAGTAGAGAAAAAGAAACCACAATTTGGAGCAGCTGAGTGACTTACTCAAGGTCACAGGCTGATAAAAGGTAGAAGTGGGTCTGGAACCAGACTTTCAGACTCCAGGGCCAGTGCTCTCGCTGCTGCAATGTCTCTTCAGGGTGAGGGGTTCTCTTTCCTTATTGGTTTGAAAGCCCTGACTCACTTTTGAGATTTATAGGATGAAAAAAGGCCTGCATTGTTCTGACTCTGACTCTGAATGATTCCCCACAGACCTAGCCTGGGTCCTGCTTGCCGACTCAAGCACACAAAGCTTCTTTCAGAGTCTGGGCTACAGTAAAAGGGAGCACATGAGTCCTCCCGTCTTTCCTGCTCCCATTCCTGTTTTGTGTTCCCTCAGTCACACCTGGATGATTTGAGATGGCACTGCTTGGGCATTTTGGATGCTAGCACCTCTTTTTCCCCACTAGCCTCGCACATAGGCCTGGTTTCTCCTCCCCAGTTTCCTCTCTTGAGCCACCCTACTTAGCTGTGGCCCTTGGTGGCCAGAGCCTGAGTTTCTGTTATGCTCTCATCAGCAGACATAGTTGGGATGTACAGGTGACTCAGACAAGGCTCACAATGGTGTCTTTCAGCTTTGGGTCCCTAGAGGAACTGTCTCAATGGGGACAGATTTCTCTAATTTCCTTTTCTAACAATAATCAGTAGCATAAGTCTCCTGGATACCTTTTCTAGACACTGTAATTCTGCCCACCTGTGGACATTCTAAAGGTTCCATTTCTCATGGCCTCCTCTTGCTTTAAACTTTAGAAGAACTTTCAGTATGATATGATTTCCAAAGAAGTCACAAACAGAAAGGGAACTTCTGAGGTGCAAATTAGTATGTCTTTAAAGAGTCTACTGGGCTTTGATTGTGTTCTCACAAAATTCACCTACTGAAATTCTAGTCCCCACTACTTCAAAGCATGATTTTACGTGGAAGTAGGGTCAGTATAGATGAAATTAGTTAGATGAGGTACTTGGTAATGACTTGAGTTAACACTGCTATAAATGAAAGTTAAGAGAGCAAACCCTAAAGCATTCTCATCATAAGGAAAATATATTTTCTTTTTCTAACCTCTGGCCCCAGGTTGCAAACCCAGGTTTGTGGACTTTACATGGCCTATACCTTAGCTACCTGAGCCACAGGAGTGTATGAGAGAATGTTTTTCCTTTTTCTTTCGTTTTGCATTTATATGAAATGATAGATATTAACTAAACTTGCTCTGACAATCATTCAGTAATATATGTTAAGTCATTATTTATGCAACTTAAGTATTACATAATGCTGTATTTCAATAAAACCGCGGGGCTGGGGACCTTAGGTGATACCGGAGCAGGGTAGTCCTCTAACCCAATGTGATTGGAATCCCAACAAAAAACGGGAAATAGAGATAAACCCTGGTGACTCAGGCATTAAGTCCGGAGCACATGTTAAAGCATTTGTAATTCATAAAATGTAGTACTGACATACTGTCTAATAATACTCAGCACTAAAAGTAACAAGCCATTGTAGAGGATGAATCTCAAAAACATTATATTTGAATAAAAGAAGTCAGATGCAAGAGACTACATATTATATGATGTCATCTATATGAAACTTCTAGAAAAGACCTAGCTATAGAAACAAAAAACACATTGGTGTTTGCATGGGGCTGGGGAGGGAGTGGAAACAAAATGCAAATGGGAAAGAGGAAATTTCTAGGCATGAGAAAAATGTTCTACAGCCAGGTTGTGTGATTCCCAACTAAGTGAATTTTATGGTATGAAAATAATACCTCAAAAAAGCAGTGAAAATGGATGTATTTAGACAAATGTATATAAAAGTACTCTGCACTATTTGGACAACTTTTCTCTACAAGATCAAATTTTGTTTCTAAATTAGAATGAGCAGATCTGGATGGGATGATACAAATTATTTCCAAGATATATACTTTATATACATATGAAGTAAGGTACAAAATAATGTATACAGAATGTTTGAGAAACCTACAGATAAAACTTATCTATGCAAGCATACATATGCTTAGAATGGGAATAGGCAAAAATCAGCTAGCTGCTGCTTTGCAAACAAAGGTTCATTAAGACGCTGCCAGGCCACGTGTTTGATGCTGTCTGTGACAGTTTTTGCACATCAGCAGAGCTGAACAATTGTGACAAGAATCATATGTTCATAAAGGCAAAAATATTTACTCTCTGCTCCTTTATAAAAAAGGTTTTCCAACCTTTGCCTTAGAAAAATTTAAGAAATATATTAAGAGTTGCTTCAGGGAAACAGGCTCTGGAATGCCAGAGACACAGTTTTTGTTACAAACCTTTCTGTGCTCTGTGAAGTTTCTTGTCCCAAGTGAATATATAGCTTTGATAAAAATAATCGATAAAGATGATTTAAAATCACCTTTCATTTTGAAAGACCGATGATGTCATTGCTCTCAACTCCGAGAAAGGCGCCCCCTTGAAAACTGGCACAAGCCCCAGGTGTGTTACGCCTCCTCCTGGTATCAGAACCTACTGAGCGAGGCTCACGTTACAGTCAATCACTAACTTGTCCCTGGTTACTGGCGCAGGGGGCTCCAGGGACACACTGCATACCTGGTCTTGCTTCCCCCAGATGATCTGTGTCGGAACCTTGATCTTGTCCATGTTCTGATGGAGTGAGTATACTGAACTCTCACTGACAATTTCCAAAAACACTTTTCAGAAAAGGAAAAAAAAGTAAGCACAGGTTAGGCTGTCCCAGTGGGTCCTACCATGGAGTCTGGGTCACCTCTTTTTTTCTTCAGGTGCCACCCTACCCCACCCCGCTACCTCCCAACCCCCATAAAAATCAAAACAAAAAACAAAGTCTTAGAAATTTAGGAAATAAAAGCTAGCCTCTCATAAAGCTGCACTCATCACAAGTTTTCAGCAGGGCTACTCACATTTTCGGTAGAAGTGGTTATGAGGGATGCGTACATCAACAAGGCCTTGTAGGATCTAAGGATAAATAACTTGAAGTCAGAAAGCAAGAGATTTAATTCCCCAGCCCTCTGAAGTCTCTGGGAAAATAAAGGAAATAAAGTCCAGCAATTTATGGTATCATCAAATTTTACAAAGCCTCATCCTCTGAAGTCCTGTAACATAGTATGCATTGTAAACAGAACTAGGGTCATAAAAACCTTTTTTCTTTTTTTTCAGTTGCAGGCAGGAAGAGAGAGGAGGAAGAAGCATTTCGTTTTTATTTAGTTGTTCACACTGGTTGTGTCCCTCCGGACCCAGGACTCAAACCTAGGAGTATGTGGGCTACACTCCTTTGGAGGCGATTGACCTAACCATTACTCCACCAGGGCTCATCAACTTTGTTCTTTTTCATTAGGAAGAAACTTGAGGAATTCTGTGAAGACAAAGTTCCCTCCAGCATGTGAGAAACACCATATATGGCTTACCAGATGCTGTATCTTCAGAGATTCCCTGCTTAGCCTTAGATACAATCAACATGAAAATAATGTCAAATAATATTCAAATGTAGAACAGGTCTAATAAAAAATAAATAAATTGTTGGGGACGATGGGCCTCTTAAACAATGAAGAAATAAACTATTAGGACAATTCTGAAAGTTCCATAGTCCTATTATCTGACACAGTCTTTGCCACAGTCTTTTGTGGATAGGCCAGATCTCCTGGTCCCAATTCACATTAGCAGCTGTCACTCATCTCTCTTCTACCTGGGGAAGGTTTGAACCCCTTACATGCACCCTCGGGAGTGCTGTGCACTTACTGAAGTGGGAAGATCCAGTCATAACTGCTTTGTACTAAAGCAACTCTTGGCAGCATGACTAGAAGTGGAAGCCCAGAGATGAGACCACCGGCAAGTTGTTTTACACACTAAGCACACCCTCACACGTTTTCTTTGTTCTACTATCTGTTCTGCACCCATGCATCTCTCCATCTTGCATCCATCTACCCACCCTCCACCTCTGCTCCACCCATCCATCCTGCATCTCTGACTCATAAATGCATATATCTGTCCATGCATCTACCTACCCTTCCCTACTTCATTCAGACTGCATCTCTGAAATCACATGTGTATGTGTCTACCTGTGGGTCCATCTATCCTGTATCTGCCAAGCACTTATGCATAAACATGCACCCATCTCTCCTGCATCTACTCATACATCCATTCTCCATCATTCTCCTGAATTAGTAAGGAATACTCTCATTCATCAATCCATCCAGTCTATACCTAGGACCTATTCCATCTAAGTATTGTATGAAAGGTTGGGGAAGAACAGCCAATTAAGAGAGAGTCCTGGATCTTACAGAGCTTAGAGTAGTAGACACAAATAATCAGACAATCATAACAACATGGGCTCAACTGCCACTTCTCTCCTAAGAGGGAAAGACTCTTGGAGCTGCCATCAATTTTCTCCCAGTGTTTTCATATCCCTGACTACTATAAATGTAGAGTTTTCTAAAATTTTATTTGGTTCTTCTTTTCTGATCTAGAGATCGTTGTCATGAGAGGATCATGAAACTTCAACTTCATGACTGAAAAGAGAATTTCAGGGACAGACATATCACAGAACCACATTTTTTGTGCTTCCTCAGAGATGGGCCACACATATTAAATGAGTCAAGTCCACAGCTTCTGAATAGGCTCCATTCTCTCAACATCTAGGAGGACTGGCCCCACCCTGATACAGGCTCCGGTTTCCACAATAGAGGGAGGTAATTTGCTGTCATGAGGCTTTAGCCATGAGCTTTCCTCTCTGGTTCTCTATACTCTTTCTCTAGATGACCTCACCTGACAGGACATTCCAGATAATTACCTGCCGATGGCTTCAACTATATAGCTGCAGGCACATTTCCCTCAGCTGCTTACTTGACACCTACACTTGAAGGCCTCACTGGCAACTTGAACTTAACACTTTAAATACCTTTATCCAATTCAAGTATCAGAGGTATCAGAGGTCATCTGTGACTCCTCACCTTCTCCCATCCCCTACTTTCAATGTTTCATATAGTCCTGTTCATTCTTCCTCCCAAAGTGCCCAGATCTCATCTCCACTGCTTCCACCCTAGTCCACACCACCACAATATGTCAAGCCATGGTAGCACCCTCATGGTTTCCCTGCTTCTGTTTGTTGCTCTCCAACAATCTTTCAGTGATTTTCCTATTGTCCACATATGTCTCCATATAGGTCCCACATGATCAAGCCCAGAGATTCTCAAATCTCTTAGGAATCCATGAGGACAAACTATTTTTATAATACTAGTGTTGCTTACTTTTTTCACTTTCATCCTCTCAAAAACATACTTGTTTTTTCAAAGAATAATGTCATCACTGATGCCTAGTGAAAGAAATGCTTGTATATTCTTATGCTTTAGGTTTTCTGAGTTTTCATTTCTTTCTTTCTTTTTTTTTTTTTTTTTAAGGGAAAGGTACAGGCAGGCAGGAAGAGAGGAGGAAGAAGCATTTTTATTTAGTTGTTCACACTGGTTATTTCCTCCCCAGACCTGGGACTTGAACCTAGGGGCACACGGTCTGTGCTCTAACCTAACTGCTACCCCACCAGGGCATGCATGCCAAGTTTTAATTTCTAATATGGGAAATATCAATAGTTAAAGCCCTCATAAACAAAAGCTCTTTGGAGTTTTCAATAATGTTTAAGAGTATAAAGTGGCCCTGAGATTTAAAAAGAAAATTGAAAATCTCTGATTTTGCCCCTTTCTCTTTCCAATCTCGTTTTAACGCATCTTCTCCTGTACCTCTAGGCTCCAGTGGCCCTGGCCTCTTCCCAGGGCCCTGAACTTGCCTATTTTTCCATCTTTGTCCAAGTTATTCCCTTACAGAAACTTACCCTGCCTCTACCTTCCTGTTTTTAATCACCTTTATTTCCTCTATAAAACAGATTACAATTTATAATTCTTTGTTTATTAATTGTCTGCCTCTCCCACTGACCTTTGTTTACCCAGAGACTTTCTGTTCTATTTATTACCTACTGTGGCCAGCACAGCAGATGCTTGACATGTCATGTGTACAGATATGTATTGAATGAATAAAATAGATGAGTACAAGGAGGGGAAATCTCAAAGAAGCTGGTACTTGTCACCTGCGCCTGCAGCAGAGAGCTGGCATATTGCTGCTGAGATCATGTTACCTGCTGGGGCACCTTGAAGCGGACATAGGAGCAGAGCTGGAGCATTTCACTCATCTCTTCTGGAGTGGATGGGATCAAGGGAATCTTCTCTACAGATTCTGAGGCCTGTAGTTCTTTAAGTCGTTGTACAAACTGATTATCAGATGAATACTTCAGGCCTGTGAGAGTCAAACCAAAAATATTTAGCAAAACATTGACCAACCCTCATTTTCTATAGGGAATGTCCCATGTTATTCCAGAGCTAATTTCGGGTGCTCTCCACCAGATCTCCTTTTATTTAGTACTCTCATTCTTGCTAAAAGTCAAAACCACTCTCAGACAACAGGTGAAAAAAAAAAAATCCTTTAAAATATTTTAGGCACTGGTTATTCAAATTGCGGTCCATGGGCCAGCATCATTGGAAACCTTTAAGAAATGATTCTCTTCAGTTAGAATCTGCGCTTTCATTTATTTATTTTTTATTTTTATTTTTTTAAAGGAAAGATGCAGGCAGGAATGAAGGTAGTTGTTGGTAAGCAGACAGGAACAGAGAGGAGGAAGAAGCACCTTCTTTATTTTTCATTTAGTTGTTCACAGTGGTTGTTCCCCCTAGCACTGGGACTTAAACTTGCATCCTTGGGAGGCAATGGACCTAACTGCTACTCTACCAGGATGCACCCAGAACTTGCACTTTAACAAGCTGCTCATATATGTGATAGAATTTAAGAAGCATTGGTCTAGAGGATAGCTTGTCTGAGCACCTTTCACATCTGAAGCACTGAGAGGGAATCTGATGAAAGACATGATGGAAAGAAAACACAGAACTAGAGTAATTTGACTACTACTTCCCTTGGCCTGGATGTACTTGGAAATCTCTTCTTTGGGATCAATACATAAAACAGAGCTTCTGAGCTGTCCCTTGTGTTGGCACAGGCCCTCTTCCTCCATCAGATGAGCGCATTAGGCACTGACTGAGACCTAATGGCTTTGAGACTGACCATTATTTCCTATCACCCTGGCACCTGGCATAAGACAGTTCCCACAAGCTGAATACATAGTAGGCCAAAACTAATTTTTACTCCCAACATGAGCAAATTTCTAGGTTTTAGTTGAAGAGCTAGATTTTAGAAAGCAAGGTAGTAGCAATATTACGCTATAGAAATTCACATTTCATAAATCTATATTTAGTAACTCCTTTAATTCTCACGTGGCTATACATAAATCATGTAAAGCAGGTAGTGAAGTCAGAGAGCCTAGGGTTAGCTCCTACTCTGGTTCTAGCACAAATGTGCCTCAGTATTCCCACCTATAAAATGGGTATACCATATGGATCTGAAGAGTAATTTTATTTGTAAAAGTCATTAAGATGTATACTTCAAAATTTAGTCAAGTCACTATGTGTAAATCATCCTCCAGTAAAGTTCCAGAGAGAGAAAGAGAGAATAAAAGAAGGAAAAGAGAGAAAAATTAAGATTTTCTTTTTTCTTTTTAAAGGAAAGGTATAGGCTGGAATGAAGGTGAGCAGAGACAGGCAGACAGGCAGGGAGAGGAGAAAGAAGCATTTTATTTTATTTTATTTTATTTTATTCAATTGTTCATCTTGGTTGTTTCCCCCTGGCCCCAGGTATTGAACCAGGGACCTTGGAATACATGTGGACTATACCATGGTAGACTAAACCACTAGGCTGCCAGAGTGTACCAGATTTTCTCTCTAATGTATCATAAATCCAAGTTTGAAGACATATAAGAAAAATGAATTTTTGAAATCTCACTTCACAACATAATTTCTGGAACTATGTTATAGCTCAAATTGATGTATATAAGGACAGAGAAACTTCAGTTTGTCAGTTAAAAAAATCTCTCCTAATAAATAAAGATCTATGGGTTTTACGTAGAAAAGGAGAGAATAATAGTATCATCTCTTCATAAGGTTATTATGAGAATTAAATCCATATAAAGGATGTAGCTTATAAGAGTTATAAATGTTAGATGTTAATATCATATAGAAGTATTTCTACTCTGCAACGTACTATATGTATTTTAATTAACCACCTCAAATTCTTGTCAAACAAGGGTGGCTCTGTATGTTAAAAGTCAGGATGATGGCATGCCCTGGTGGAGTAGCAGTTCGGTCAGCCATCTTTGGCCAGTGCAGTCTACATTCATCTTGAGGACCCAGGCTTCCGGCTTAGGACCAGAGAGAATAACCAAGATGAAGTGCTTCTTCCTCCTCTCTCTGCCTAACTCCCTATCTCTTCCTACCTTCATTCCTGCCTGCACCTTTCCTTTTAAAAAAAGTCAATATATTTATGACTACAATTTACTTAGCTATCACTAAAGCACATACTTCTAAACTATACATCAAAAAAATGATTCTAAAAACAGTCATGCAGACACAGGCCTTTATAAATCTGACCCCACAATATTCAAGTCATTCATGGGAAATTTTAGCCTAGTAACTTACCAGCAGGGCACACGAGACTTAGACTGCAGATATCTGATGGGTAGTAAGCGGTATATACCCCGGCCACATTGCCACCCATTGAAGTGCCTATCAGGTGGAAGGGCTTTTTGTTCAGCTTGAGACATTCTACAAACTAGAAAGAGACGTGAGAAGAAGCGTGATTTTTGAGCTATAGATAGTAAAAATGGTGATTATAGAGCAGAAAGGTCTTGTACTTCCTATGAGGAAAACTACAAAGGACAATTGATGAGAGGACATCTGAATTACTGGGTTCACTATCCAGATGAGCCCTGTGGCATGCACTTCTCTTTACTTGGCACAGTGACTAAGGGGTCACTTGAAAGTGACCAACAACGATTTCCCTAATTCATTAGTCAGCAAACTTTTCTACAAAGGTCATAGAGTAAGTATTTTCTGCTTTATGGTCCATATGCTCTATAGAAAATACCCAAATAGACAGCAGGTCAAATACACCTGTGGGCTGTAGTTTCTTGCCCTAATTTAGAGCTGTTGCCACCCAACCAGCCAACATTCATCTAACTATTTACTCTTGCAATAGTCTGTTCAACCATCCAACCATCTGTCCATACAATCACCATCCGCCCATGTATCCATCAGTCTAAAAGCTATTTATTAGACATATACTCTGTATGAGTTTTGGTTAGCTACTGAGGACACAGCCCAGAGTCAAAGAGCCAAGGTTCCTGACCTCATCTAAATAATTTAACTGCAGGGAGGGCATTAAATAAATATCTCATTTGGGGAAAATCCCTAAGAAACTGATGGACTACTAAATTCAGATATTGTTCATAAGGCTCTTGACCTTGAAAGAAAGTCCAAGTAGAGGAGACTGAAGATAGATGTAAAATAAAATGCAAAGAACACCCACTCCATCCTCTACAACTAGGCAGAGGGGCTGTTGCTGTCATCGTGTAGCTGCTAGACTCTAGAGAAATGGTGTTGGGGAATTCTCCTTTTTCAAAGGTTGAGAAAATGTCCAGATTGTATTTTTCAGAAACATTTAATCTTAAAAACAATACTGTCACCCTCCACAGTTGACCAACATTACCACTGGGTGCCTTTAGTTTGCAATTACTTGCAGGCAGAATGCATTTTGATGAGTTAGTATGGAAATCCCTTGCCTACTCCCAGATATGGGCATTTGATGGTGGGAAAGACCCTACATGGGCAGCCTTAGGTGGAGCCTACTTACCTGGTGTATCCGCTTGACTTGCCCATCTACGGACAGGTCATCCAGGGAGGAACGGGTGGTGCCTTCATGTCCTGGCATGTCTACGCAGACCAAGTGCAGGTTCTTTGGAAGGAACTGAGGAAATATGGGCCCATAGTCAGTCAGTCTGTGGAATGCAGAACATGTCTGCCCACTTTTCTGGAGAGGTTGCTTCCACTTACCAAGTGATTTGCTCAGCAATTCTTGGGGATGTGTGCCTGGACCACCTAATATTTTACCCTTACTTACCACTAAATTGTAGTCATATAGTCATGGACTTGGAATGAAATGGGATGGTACTGCTCTCCCAGAGCCCTGGCCAGCTCCAAGAACCAACAGGTGCAGGCTTTCCTGAAGGACCATGTTTTATCACACTGATTCTGGTTTCAACTGTTTTACTATTTGGTTTTGGTGTTAAGGTTTAATTCCTGGGGTCATTATTATGCTAAAAATGCCTTCTTCCAATTAAATATGTGCGTCTTTTAACCAGGAAACAGAAAAAAACTGATAATCAGTTATCAACAAATGTCCATCTATATGAAAGACACTCTTACGAGGTGGAGACAGGAAGTGAGAGGTTAATTAAGGCGTGAAGATGACTGTCCTCAGAGTGGAATCTGGGCATAAAAACTAAGTAATGAGAGGATGTACGAAGCTTTTCTTCCTGATAGAGACAAAACAGTGCTTGGAGATCATTCAGGAACAGTCCTGCTTGAAGGAGGAGCTTGGATGCTTCCCTCCCAAGACCTCTGCAGTCCCAACCTTCACCAGCAAGTCATTACACTCAAGCAAAGCAGGACCGAGTGAATGACTTGAAAACTACACCAGAAAGCTGCCAGAGCAAGACCATTTCTCTAAATGGCTACAGAAAAAGAAAAGACAGAAGTAGGAGTAGGGAAGAAGGGGAGAGGGGAGACGGAGAAAAGAGAAGAGGAGAGAAAGGTAGAGGAGAAACTAGAATAAAGGATTTATTTTAAAATCCAATATTGATAGTTACGATGTTTCTCAGGTAAAGCTGAATGTCAGAAAGCTTTCTTAAGAAATATTCATAAGGTGAAATGATTTCTAAGGTGCAGATTTTACAAATAATTCAAATTTTCTCTAACAAAAAGATCTGAATACTACATTGCACTAGTATGAAGGTGACAGAAGCCACTGTGCTGAGGTCTCTTTGCTTGTCCACCACTGCTGTTGACATCATGGAGAACTCAAGTAGAAACCCTTTCCTTTACTCAGGGACACCCTCCTGATGGAGAAGAGTCTAGAACGGCACCTTCACCATGCTGAGCCACATATCCTTGTGTGCAGAGAACCCGTGGAGCATGAGGATGGAGGGCTTGTGCCCAGGTCTGCCCCGGAAGGAGTAACAGAACTGATAGTCTTCATGGTAAACATAGCGGACTTGCATGCCCAGCGCTCTCCGCCAGTACCTGGGGAGGAAAAACAAAGGCAAAAGAAAATCAGCAAGCTCCAGAGAAGTGGCTTCAGGAGGGGTAGAGTCCTCACTGTGGTCTTCCCCAGCCCTCACCCTCCACTTAGGTCTCTGGAGTCCTCAGAGCTTCATTCTTAAGGAGCATTTGCAAAACCATGCCAGAAAGCACCTTAAATGAATAGTCTGGTCTCTTACTAATCACTAAACAGGAAAAGAATGGTGCCTTCTTAAGAAACTTGACACACAATTATTTATTAGTAAATATTTCTGGAGCCTTTGAGAGTGAGAACTTGTTTTTTTGAGGGCTCTTTGCATCACTCCTCTATCTTTAGTTCTCACAATGTTATGGCAACTGATTAAAAGCTTAGTTTCTGTTGGTTACATAAGACTTGGCAGTGCTGGAATTTAGCCCCTGAAATCGATTTCAATATGAAATTACCATCTAATAAATTGAATTCTCTGCATGAAGAATCTCTCCAGATGAAAGATAATGAATTCAAAGATTCATTTTATGGGGATGCTTTGCACCAAGGAGTTAGTCATGTCTTGCAAAAGCCTAAATTGACTGGTTCAAACCCTTGTATAAAACAAGGGAGAAGAGGATGAGGCTAGATAAAGCACGGGAACAGGTCTAAGATAATATTAAGATGAGTTTCTAGAGCAGAGGAGGGGAAGAGATGAGAAGTAGGTAGGCGGTAACAGTGGTGGGGAGACTTGTACTGTGATTGTTTTAGTAATTTTTCATTGAATGTGTTGCCTATTAAAAAAATTAAAAATACAACAAAATTGGCTAGCTTAAAATTTTTTCTTTTTAAAGTTTTCTTTTTTCTTTAAAGGTAGGAATGAAGGCAGGCAGGGAGAGGAGGAAGAATCCTTTATTTTTATTTTCAATTGTGTACATCTGGTTATGTGTTCCCCGCACCCTTCTTGCCCCACCCCCACTAGCCCTGAGACATGAACCTGGGTCCTGGGGATGCATGTGGACTATACTTGGCTGGAGGTGACAGACCTAACTGCTACTTCACCAGAGTGTGCCAAGCTTAAAAGTTTTTCTTACAACAAAGCAAGCATTTTTCAAAATTCTAAATCATATCACCATAATATGAGCTTGTTAACTTAGATCTCAGTTCATTCATTTACTAATTATATGATCTTGAGTCTCAATTTCTTCATCTAAGATATGAGGAAATGCTGTCTTCTATTAAAGATATGGTAAAGATTATATGAAATAATCCATGAACAAAGTTTCATTCAATGCCTAGCACATGGAAATTGATAAGTGATGTTTAATAGCATTACATGCCGTTTGACCCTGTCATTATACTTCCAGGAATAATATATTCCAAAGAAATAAGCAGAAATTTTGAAAAAAATAATTTTAAAGCTATTTAAGAGTGTTAATTAAATTAAAAATAATCAGTACTAACCTTAATGTACACATACAGAAAGTTTATTATATAAATTATCATATATTCAAATCTTTTGCTATGAAAAATGAGGTTTTCCAGAAAAAGGAATGTATAGAGAATATTAGAGAATATATATGTAAAAGGAAGCTCATCAAAATTATTCATAGGTCCATCCCATAGAGATAACCAATATTAGTCTATTAGTTTGTATCTTTTTTGCCTATTTGCAAAGGTAAATAAAACAAAATTGTATTTTTAAAAGAATGAGGTTTTCCAAGAATAGTCAATAAAAAAGGAAGGTATTAATGACATGGCAAGTAAAAAAATAGGGCCCACTTTTTATACTGCTTTTACAATTCTTGATTTTATTTTTAAAGAAAAGATATAGGCAGGAATGAAGGCGAGTTGATAGTCAGGCAGGAAGAGAGAGAAGGAAGAAATATTTTTTAATTTATTTTATTTAGTTGTTCATCTTGGTTGTCCTCTGGCCACAAGGTACAAGCTCAGGTCCTTGGGTTGTATGTGGACAGCGCTCAGCCAGAGGCAGTGGCTAATCACTACTCCACCAGGGTGTACCTATACTGGCTTTTTAAATACTTACTAATTTTTTATACTACTGAATCTAATTCTGTTAGGAAAAAAAATAAGTACATACAGACAAGGTGGGGAAAGAGGTGGTGAGAACAAAAGAGACAATGAAGAAAATGATTTGAGGGGTTATAGGTAACTTATATTTTCTTTGAGTTATTTTTTTATCATCTTCAAGTTCTCTACAACTTTAAGACAAAGTACAATATGAGATTAAGGGAAGAGCTGGCAAGACCTTGCCAAAAAGGCATGGTTTGAACAGGCACCTGGATAGTCAACACACATTAGCTGGCGCTAACAGAGAAAAACGCACTGAGGTGTGCACTGCAAAGGCAAAAGCTTGGAGGATAATCAGGCATGACTTGAATCCAGAGTGAAGGGAGAGGGGGCTGAAAGGCAGCCTGAGTGCCAGTCTCAGAAATAGAGGACTTCATTATGAGGTGGAGTTCTTTGGTACTAAACCATGTTTTTATTTATTGGTACCTCCACTGGAAATCTTACTTAGGTTTCAAAAACAAAGAGCTAGAGAGCTAGTATTTTCAGCAATTTCAAATGATCCTCACGTAGAGAGAAGATTCCTTAAGTTACCAGATCAGCTAAAAAATAATGAAAAACCAATGGCTCATATGGAAAAAAATTGATTTCTTTGGTTTAAGGATAATAGAGAATATATTCTAATTCATAAACATTAAAGGCAGAGATTAGAAATAGCTGCACGTTTGCAGAACAGAAACAGAGAAGGATTAAGGTGGAATGAAGGAATATCTCAGGAGCAAGATCTTTTACAATCTCAGAACAAGAGAAAAAATGCTCCTGTTTTAAGAATATTGTCATTGAAGGTTCTACTGACCTAAAGAGGGAAGCCCCGCCCCAAGAAGCCTCTATGGAGGTTCCTTTTGAAAAGGTTCCCAGAGTCTAGACACTTGATTCTACAAGTCTCACCTTCTCTAGTTTACAGAAACCTCTACACTTTTTAACCTTTATACTTTTTAAAAATTGTGTTAAAATATACATAAAATAAAATTTACCATTTTAAGCATATGCTTCAGTCGTTAAGTACATTTACTATGCTGTACTGTGAACCAACCCCATATTCATCTCTGTAACTTTTCATCATCCCAAATAAACATTCTGTGCCCATTAAAAGATAACTCTCCATTTCCCCCCATCCCATCAGTCCCTGATAACCGCTGTTCTACTTTCTGTCTATATAAATTGCCTAAACTGGGTACCTTTTATTTTTTCATTTAATGTATCAACCACATTTATTTAAAAAAATTTTATGATGGTTTGACATCTTGGGGACCTTGTTGGGGTGCAGGAGACTGCCCCTCCCAGTGCTAGCTAATTCCTAGAGATTGTAAATAACTTGTGTGGGAAACTGCCTTTTATAAGAAACTGACCAATTCAGAGTCAATGCTCCTAACTACCTCCTCTATCTAACTCTCACACAAGTCAATTTCTCTTAGTCATCCCAGCACCTGGTACTAATCAACTAGAGACCAACACATAGCCTGAAGTCTACTGAAATTTTCAGACTAGCCAATCCAATCTGCTTGTCAACCTGCTTGTTCTTCCTTCCTGTGAAAAGCACAATAAAGTCTCTGGGCCAGGCTTTTCCCTCTCTTCTGTCTTCTGACTGACAGGGTGCTTCCTCATGTTGCCCTGCAAGGGATGATGCTCCCTGCTATGTACCTCTTCTAAGTAGAATCATATAGTATTTGTTCTTTTGTGTCTGGCTTTTTTTCACTTAACATGTTATTTTCAAGTTTCCTCCATGTTGTAGCATGTGTCAGAATTTCATTCCTTTTAAAGGCTGAAAAATATTCCATTGAATGTGTATATCACATTTTGCTTATCATTCATCTGTTGATGGATATTTGGATTTCTATCATTTTGGCTCTTGGTAATAATGCTATGAATACTGGTATTCAAGTAACTATTCCAGTCCCTGCTTTCAATATACCCAAAGAGGGTATATACCCAGAATTACTGACTCATGTAGTAATTCTATATTTAAAAAAAAATTTTTTTTGAGAAAGCATCTTTATTTTATTTTTATTTAGTTGTTCACACTGGTTATTTCCACCTCCAGGCCTGGGACTTGAACCCACGGGTATGTGGTTTGCTCCTTCGGAGGCAATTAATCTAACCACAGCTCTACCAGTGCACACCTATATCTAAACTTTTGAGGAACAACTAAACTCTTCTACAACAGTTGTACCATTTTACATTTCCACTACCAATACACAAAGGTTCCAATTTCTCTACATCCTCACCCACACTTAGAATTTTCTGTTTTAATTCCCCATAACAGGCATTCAAATGGATGTGAAGTAGTATCTCATTATGGTTTTGATTTGCATTTCCTAATAACTAGGATATTAAGTGTACATTTCTGTTTATTAAGATATAATTCACCAATAATAGCATGAAAGTCACCCTTTTAAAGAGTATAATGGAGAGATTTTAGTATGTTCACAAAGGTATACCGTCATCATCACTATTACCTAATCCTGGGATATTTTCATCACCACAAAAAAAGAAATCCAAATAAAGTGAATATTCAAAAATGTCTAGAGTGGCAAGTTTTATTATATAAATATTATCACAATAAAAATAAAAGAGAAAGAAATCCTTACCCATTAACACTCAATCTCCATTCCTCTCTCCCTGCAAGTCCATCATCAATCTGTGTCTCTATAGGCTTATCTATTCTGGACATTTCAAATAATGGAGTCATAAAATATGTGGTATTTTGTGTCTGGTTTATTTTATTTAGCATAATATTTAAGTTCATCCATGTTATAGAATATAGCAGTACTTCATTCCTTTTCAAAGTTAAATAACAATCCGTTATACAGATCTGCCGCACTGTTTTATCAGACTCTTGGGTTATTTCTACGTTTAGAGTCTTGGGTTATTTCTATGTTTCAGCTGTTAGGAATAGTGACACGATGAAGTTCACATAAAAGTCTTGTGTGAACACGTTTTCAGTTTTCTTGGATAAGTACCTAAGAGTAGAATTGCTGGGTCGTTTTTTTTCTTTTAAACCCTTCTGAGAAACTGCCAGACTGTTTTCCAAAATAGCTGCAGCATTTTACATTCTTACTAGCAAGATATGAGAGGTCCAATTTCTCCACATCCTTCTTTGTTACTTTTTAGAGAAACTTATTTTTTAACCTCCAGCCCCAGGTCCCAAACCTGCGTCCTTGTTCTTTACATGGTCCGTACCTTAGCTGCCTCAGTCACCTGAGCCAGAGTGTGCCCTAGAAAGTTAATTGAAGTGTAAGTCATTGAGAAAAATGTGCACATTTTAAGGGTATAGCCTGATGAATTTGTACAAAATGAATGACATCAATTACATGTCACCAGTCGGGATCCAGACTATAGCTAGTGTCCCAGATGCTTACCTCACGTCTCTCCCCATTACTATGTCCTAAAAGTAACCACTATCTCACTCTGGCTTTCTCCAGGACAGTTTTGCCAATTTTAGAAGTTTAGCAAACAATGAAGTGTTTGTATCTGATTCTTTTTACTCAATATTATAATTGAGGTTCATGCATTGTAGAGTATAGTACTCTTTTCTTTTCAAAACTGTATAGTCGCTTATTCTATGAATAATTATAAAACTTAATCTCAATTTATTTATTTATTACATTATTAGTGGACATTGGGTGTGGAAGTTTAAGAGGTATTACGAATAAAGTTCTATAGAACATCGTTATATGTGGGTTTCCTTCAGTGTATTTTTTGTTTTGTTTTTGTTTTGTTTTTAAAGGAAAGGTGAGGCAGGAATGAAGATGAGTAGGCAGGCAGGTTGGAAGCAAGAGGAGGAAGAAACAGCTATTTATTTTATTTAGTTATTCATCTTGGTTGTTCCCCTGGCCCCAGTCTGGAACCTCGGTTATTCAGACGTATATAGACTAGGTCAGGTGATCTTATCCTCTAGGCCACCAGAGTGCTGTGTGTGTGTGTGTGTGTGTGTGTGTGTGTGTGTGTGTGTGTGTGTGTGTGTGTGTGT
>RJWH01005587.1:0-73084 GCA_004363575.1 Solenodon paradoxus | reverse complement strand
GGAGGAGACAGCGCAGGGCCCTGAGGGTGAGGCCGCCACTGAGGGACCGAGGGCAAGAGGCTCCCCAGTGGGGGCGCAGGATCCCCCGCCTCCTAGTGTTGAGCTGGGTCAGAGTGGACCACTGAGGCAGATCCCGGTGGCCGAGGGGCCTGGGCCCAGACACGCGCCTGGGCGGACGCGGGGGTGGGGGGCCTTGTCCTGCGGGGCTGGGCTCCGTGCCCGAGCTCCGTCACGTGACCGATGGGTGTGGGGTGCAGCCTCCTCTGCTCCATGCCTGCTCACTGAGTGACCTCAGATCCTGTCCCCACCTCTCTGGATTCGTGTCCACACCTGCAGCACAGCCACGACGGCGCTGATCCAGAGCCGGGCCCGGAGGCTCCCCTGCACCGCCGTGAACCATGGTGGTACCAGGAGGAGAGGTTCGTCTGCCTGCCGCGGTCCCGCTTTCACTCCGCGCACACGCTGGGGCCCATGAGGCGGCGCCTGCCGCGAGGCTCTGAGAGTGCATGGCCAGGTGTGGGTGGATCATTCTGGATGCCTACAGCCTCGTCTGCAGGGACCCTGCTGGCCGTGACTGACGAAGCCCAGGGCCTGCGAGGGGCCCGTGTGGTTGACGGCTTGCAGTGACTTGCAGCTGATTCGCGGCCGGGGCCCTGGGAGCGGCATAGAGGAGCCTGTCAGTCTCAGGGTCTTTGGAAAGTGACATGGGGAGGTGGGAGTCCCGCCTCGGGGACTGGGCCTGCTGGCCTTGGTGCTCGTCAGGCCACCTCAGGCTCCTGCTGCAGGCTCAGAACTGCCCCGTCTAAAGGCCTCGCCGTCTCCCTGCCACCAGGCCCTCGGCGCTCGGCAGCTGCCTTCCCAGCCCAGCAGGAGCTTTGGACAAGAGGGACACACACACGGACTGGGCGTCCCTGGGCGTGATGCACACTCCCTGCCCCCACCTGCGGGCTCCTCCTCAGGGTCCCTGGCGCGGACGCAGGAGGCTGTGTGCAGCCCTGCCTGGCAGTGGCCGTGCCCCCAGGGTCGGGCTGGCGGCTGATGGATGGTAATGAGACCCGGGGAGTCTGATGAGTTCATTTTTCACCTGCACGCCATTCCGCCTCCCACTCCCGCAAAGCGGCTGGTAATCCATCCTGAGCCCTGCAGGGGCCTCAGCGGTAATGGGGTCGTAGATCACTCCCTCGTGGAGACAGAGCTGGACAGGGGAGTGGAGCCATTAAAAATGACCGCTGGTGACCCCAGGCCCTGAACTTGGGCGAGGTGGGAGGGGGCTGCAGGACCTTCCAGAGTTGGCTCAGGCCTGTGGGGGTGACCCGGATGACAGTCCTTCCCGGGGATGGGGGCCAAGCCAGCGCGGGTCGCTGTGCAGGCCTGTGGAAGCGCCACTGACGGTGACAGTTTGCCCTTCGGTCATGGCCCCATTTCAGGTCAGGGTTGACAGGGTGCCTGTTTGAAGCCCACGCCACCCCCACCGGCTGAAGTTCCTCGTGCCCCTTCTCATCCAGCGAGGCCCCCAAATCACAGCAGATGCTCAGTCCCTGCATCATGAGAGCGGCATCTTCAAATGCCCACAGCAGCCGTCCTGCTGACTCAGACGTAGGCCCATCCAGGCTGCTAGGCAGTGAGCAAGTCCCGTGCCCCTCTTGCCTCAGTTTCCCCACAGGAAACTGGGAAAACTGATAGGCCTTTGACGCGACAAAACAAATGGTGATGTGCCGAGCGTGTGACCGCATCGGGTCACCGATCACAGCACCAGCCCTGGGTTCGGCTGTGTGACCTTTGGGAGACATGCGCTGTCTCTGGGCATCTGTCCTTTCATCTGTAAATGGTGAGCGTACTTACTCGTGGAAAGACTCGGAAGGGAGCCGGCATGCAGACCGACTTGGTGTCGTGGTGCTGGAAACAGCTGCCCTCTGGGACGATCCTTCCAGAACCTTCTTCTGGGGTTCTCCTGACTAGACTCCACCCTGAGGGTTGGAGGGGAAAGGAGACAGAGTGATGTTTCTGGAATCCTTTTGCCTTGCTGGCCAGGTGGGCCTTAAAAGGTCCCATCTCAGCCTCTCTGTCCAGTGGGTCTCCAGCCTGGACACGGAGCACCAGAGCTGCGGGCCTGTACCCTCTGTCTTCTTTCTGAGGCTGCGGCAGACACCTCACTTCTCCTGCCCTGCCTGAGGTCCCCCGGGGACCAGGCCTGGCCGGGCCACCCCCTCCCGGCCTCTCCCTGCAGCTCTCAGCCTCTGCCAGGACCCAGCAGGCATCTGTCAAGCTAGAATGCGCTGGAGGGACAGGGGCTTGTGAATTAAGCCCCATGGGGGCGACTCTGGGCCCCCCACTCCTCGCAGCCCTATGGGACAGCCCCCAAGTGGGACAGCGCTGCTTCTGAGCTCACTGGCACCAGCGTCACGGGCAGAGCCCTCGTGCCAACTTTCCGAGTTCCTGACTATGAATGTGGCCACCCAGCACCCTCACAGACCCCCAAGAGCTTTGTTGGGGTGCTCCTTCACACCCCAAAAGCTGTGGTGTGTCTGCACGTGGCAGATGTGATAGGTGGTCCAGTCTCCGTGTGTCAGTCTCGCTGAGTCCTGAGGGCAGGACGGGGCCTGAGTAGTTATATGTTCTCCCCAGCACCGGACGGCCCGGCTGCCAGCCCCCGCTGACCCCACGCCCCCAGAATTGCCCCTCCCAGGCACCCCGCCTCCTCCCACCCACCTCCCTGACCGCCTCACAGCTCCCCTGGTCCTGCCACAGGGCCTTTGTACTGGCTCTTCCTGCATCCGGGCCACCTCCCCCGGGGGGTTTGCCTGACTGGCTGCTCCCGGCCCTCAAGCTCCAGCTCAAACAGCACCCCCAGGAGGCTCTCTGGATCCCCTGACTGATTCTCTCACCCCCGAATCCCTCCCCTATCATTCCAGTTTTCCTTCTGCCACTAATCACCCAAAATTGCCTTGTTCATTGATTTCCTTTTTTTCTTTGTTGTTTTGTAACCTAGCTGACTTGGCTAGAATATAAGTCTCACAAGAACTTGTCTGTCTCTTGCTCACCAGTGTGTCCCCAGAACAGGGTATATAGTAGGTGCTCAATATGTAGTTGTCGACTGCACAGATGGATGGAGGGGGACAGACAGGAGAACAAGGAATGAGTGTTTGGATGATATTTAAATGGAAGGAAGGAAGGATATTTGGATGATAGATAGATGATGGATGGATGGATGATGGATGGATGAATAGGATGGTAAGTGGATGGATGGATGGGGAGGTGGATGGTGGATGGGGAGGTAGATGGATGGATGGAGGATGGATGGATGGATGATGAATCGATGATGGATGGGGGGAGGTAGGTGGATAGATGGGGAGGTGGATGGATGGATGAATGGATGAATGGAGGGTGGGTGAATGGATGGATGGATGGATGAATGGATGAATAGGATGGCAGGTGGATGGATGGATGAGGAGGTCAATGGTGGATGGGGAGGTGGATGGATGGATGGAGGATGGATGGATGGATGGATGGATGGATAGATGATGAATGGGTGATGGATGGGGAAGAAGGTGGATGGATGAATGGATGAATGGAGGGTGGGTGAATGGATGGATGGATGGATGAATAGGATGGCAGGTGGATGGATGGATGGGGAGGTGGTTGGGACAGTGGATGGGCGGGTGGATAGAATGGGTGAATGGATGATAAATGGATGATGTCGAGTGATGGCTGGCAGGAAGGGAAGAAGATTACAGGAAGGCGGGTCACCTCAGCACCTCTTTCTGTTCCCTGGGCCAGGTCTGACCATTGAGAGGACCATCTGGATGTGGTGGGTGGCCCTGTTGGAGGCTGTGACAAGGTGGGTGAGGTCGCAGATACGCCGTGAGTTCTGAAAGGTGAAAGCGTCTCTTCAGCGTCAGGGCCCTCTCTGTGCCTCGAAATGGCTGTAGCTGGTGAAGAAAGTTACTCAGTCCCGAGCCCCCAGCAGGTGCAGGGAGGAGCGCGCCCAGGGACAGCCCCGCTTGCTGGCGCCTGTGGGCTCCGCAGAAACTCATGAAGAAGCTGTGGGGTCACACGGGGCTGTCGAGGCGTAGCTGCTGTGTCAGAACCCTTAGGGGTCACGTGTCTGCTTTTCTTCCTGTTTCCCACTGCTATTTGTCACCGTCTGGCGATCCTAGGACAGGGACGAGGGCGCCTTGTGCTCCTGGCTGAGCCTCCCCTTCTGAGTGACTGAGAAGAATCCCGAGGAGCTGCTGCACCCCTCCGGCCAGCTCCTCTCCCTGGACCCTCAGAGCCCTGTCGGTGCTGTTGTTGCCCCATTTTACAGAGGGGCAGACTGAGTCAGAGAGGGACGTCCCTCACAAGCAGCCACAGTGTAGCTCCTTGCCCATTTTACCCGAGAGGAAACTGAGGCACGCAGAAGCCTGAGCAGGAATAGAGGAAGTGTCAGAGCTGGGTTGGGGTCACGCTGAGACCCACATGGGGGGCTGGGAAGCCCACGGTTTTACGCGGACTTCTCACCGCTGGCACGTTGTAAGTGCACAATAAATTCTTATTGGCTTCGCCGCCATAGACAGGGGGCTGCCCCTCGGGTGACTGAGGGGAGGTGTCTGCGGGAGATGGGCCAGGGCTGCCTTTGATCCTGGAGAAAGGTCAGGGTCAGCGTTCCCCGGGGGGTGGGGTGGGCGGTGGTGAAGCAGACGCAGCTGATGAGGGCAGCCAGCCCCTCTGGGCCCAGTTCCGGGAGCCAGCCTGGGTCCCGTCATATAACAGTGTGACAGGTTAGGGTCAAGCTGTGTCTCATAACTTGTTGGAAGACATTCCAGAACAGTAAAGGTGTCCGGCTTTATATCTGCTCGTATTTCACGCTTGCTCCAGCCTCTCCTGCTCACTTGCCTGGGATTTACTGTGCAGATATTTTAAGCGGGTGGACATTTGACGCCAGCTGCCCCCAGCAGGACTTGTCTCCTCCACCTGCCCGGCAAGCCTGGCCCTGGCCAGCTCCTCGCTGGCCTCCGCCTGAGAAATATTTACCTCTAGTCCCCCCACCCCGACACAGAGCTGTCTCCTGAAGCAAAGGTGATCGGACTGCGAGTGCAGGACGTTGCATTTTGTGTCTGCACTCAAGACGGGGGTGTCAGCAGCGTGAGAAACCAGGCTGGGCGACCTCTGTCGGGAGAAGACCCTCCCGGCCCGGCCCAGGGACCGTGCGCTCTCGGGCTGGCGTGGCTTTCCTCCTTCCCTTGCTCCGGCCCCGCCTTGTCCAGGGCTCTACATCTGGAAGAGCTCAGCATAAGACAACAGGTCGTAAAAGACAGCCGTGCTGACAACGGCCCTGCCCACAGCAGGCCCCGGGCAGGGCTCCTGCTCTAGAATGAGGTACAGCAGGGTTCCCGGTCAGATGCTAACCTCAGAGAGGACAAACACGTTTTGGTACAAGTATGTCCCCATGTCCTCTTTGGGACATACTCATGTTTCAAAAATGTGTCCATTGCCTGGGGCTGGGGGTGGGGGCAGAGAGCGACTGCTAATGGATGTGGGTTTCTCTGTGGAGCGGTGAACAAATTCTGAAATCGGCCGTGGCCACCGTGGCCCAGCTCTGCGGCGGCACCCGAGACGGGCTGTGGATGCGTCCCATGGGTGACTTGTAGGAAGGTCAATTGCATGGTAATGAAGCTGTTCTCTTTTTTTACTCGTGGTCTGTCTGACATGGGAACTTCACTGACAGCCTTGTCAGAGCGAAGGGTCTCCTGCTGTTCTCGATTCACAGATGTGAAGACTGAGGCTGGCCAGCACACACAGCCAGGAAGAGCTGGAGGGCCCCGGGCAGCAGGCCCGCTTAACCTCCAGGGACCGCTTGCCTCTGGGGAGATGGCCCATCTCCCGGAGATGGAGCCCGAGGCCAGGAGGGCTGGTCAGGCCCAGGTCGCTGACCCCCGTCCGACTGGGGACCCTCACGCCAATGCCTTTCCGTCCACCCCCAGGAGGAGCGTGTGTCTGTCTGGGCTGCTGTAGCCAGAACCAGGCCTTCTCTCTGCTCTCCTCCCTGCCGCCTCCCTTTGACAGGACTGAGGCTAGTTGGAGGGAGGAGGGGCAGCCAGGCTGGCTTGGGGGCTGAGGTCTCTGCTTCTAGCAGCCCGCCTGAAATGCTGCGGCCGAGAGCTTGAGTCCAGGGCCCCTCCTTCAGAGCAGAAGCTAGGCTGGGTCCGAGTGCCTCTGGCTGAGGGCAGAAAGGCCGTGGAGGGCTGCACCCGCCTGGGGGCTCCAGGCCAGTGTCTGTCATTGACCTGTCACCCCTTGAATCCTGCACAGCACAGCCCCCGGGACACCATAGGTGCATAATAAATGCTGGCATCGACTCCATCTTGCAGCCGAAAGGGGAACCCCTGGGAGGTGCTGTGTTCACCCCATGTTGTAGCTGCGTGAGGCCCAAAGAGCCACCTATCACTGAGGGACACCCGGAACAGTCTTCCTTCAGGCTCCTGAGACATTTTCAGTCCCAGAGGGGCCGTGGAACCCACACCCACAAGACAGCAGCTGACGCCCCGACTCTGATCTTTCTAGGGCTTCAGGTTCAGAGCCAGGCAGACACCCAGCACCTCTGCAGGCTGATGGGGGGTGTTGGGTCTGCAGCCCCCTCTCCCCCACCCACAGGCAGAAGGGCCTCACCACCACCAGGGGGCATCAGGGACCTGGCCTCCAGCACAGAGCCTACTGTCCTGGTTCAGGTCCCCTGGGAGGAGCGGAGGAGCGTGTCCTGGGGACTTTGGGTCCCAGAGATGTAGGCAGCACTGGCATGTGCCCCAGGGGCCCTAGGGTACAGGCTGAGGCTGGACAATTGGTCCCCGGGGCGGTGCTCTGGAGCTCAGTGAGCAGCAGGCTGGAGACATCCTGGGAAGGCTCCTTGGAGGAGGTGGCACTTGAGTGAGGTCTCCACCGATACGTGTGCGAATCCGGCCAGTGGAGAGAAGCAGCCAGGTGTCCTCAGCTGCGAGGGGTGAGGGCTGGGGAGGGCGAGGCTGGAGCACCTTGTAAAAGGAAGGGTGGAGGTGCAGGCTCAGAGAGATGAGCGGGAAGGTGGGCCTGGCTAGGTGGGCAGGCCCTGAACACCAGACTAAGGGTTTGGACATTTCCGGAACCCCTGGCCCAAGAATGGAATAATGGAGCAGGGCTGGGAAACTAAGCCTGGGCCTCCGGGGCTGGCCACCTCTAGAGCGTGTTACAGAGGAAGGAAAGGAAGAAACTTAGGTGATAGCACCTAAGAGGCCCGGTGGGAACCTTCCCATTTCACAGGGGGAAGCCAAGGCCAGGGAGGGGACACTGCTCGCCTAGATGCAAAGGGGCGTCACAGATGTGCTGGCCGAGACGGCGCCCAGTGTGGGGGCCCTGCTCTCCCTGCGGAAGCTCCCAGGAAACCCCTCACCTCTTTCCACTCACCCCCAGCAATGCTCCTCTGCAGGGCACCTCCGCTCTCCCTGCCCACTGCCCGGAGGCCTGCTCAGAGCCGCTCCCCACCCGGCTGCCCACCCTGCCGGCCTCCGCCTTCCACAGCCCAGGACGGTCAGGAAAAGCACAGCACCGGGCTACAAGGCTGTCTTGGGGAGCCCACAGGGCTTGGGGCTGCCCCAGCCTGGACCCCCGAGCCCTGGCCGCACCTGGTGGCGCCATTCAGAGCTTGGAGGTGCCGGAGTCTTCCTCTTCTCACCCCTGACTTTCTGCCTCTAGCACGTTCTCTCGGGTGTCAGCAGGAGTTTGTGAGCACCCTTTCCTATCCAGGCGCCTTTCTCAGCCCGTGTCCTCTCTCCGGCTCACGCTCCATGCTGAAACCCGCTTGGACCCAGGAGAAGTGGACGGAGGCACGTGGCCCCCGCGTGGGTGCAGGCTTAATAGCAGCTCTCGAGCCGGCCAGGCACTGGGGGGGGCCCCTCATCTAGAGACCAGCGCTCTCGGGCCCTAACAGAGCAGATGGCTGCCTCCCCCGTGAGGCCCCCGCCAGTGCCCACCTCAGGCCCAGTGGGAGCTGGTGCTGGGGCCACCTGTGTCTGCCAGCACCTTCCAGTGCCAGGCCACTGCCAGGGCAGGCTGCCCACTGCCAGGTACCAGCTAAGGAAATCAGCTTGGGGCCACAGCGCCTCCCTTGTCTCTCCAACATGGGAAGGGGGCTCTGCTCACTTCAGGGTGTCCAGGCCATTTCCAGGGTCTCCCAAGGATCCAGAGCTGCCCATGGAGGCCCTGGGCCCCAGGAGGAGACGGCGGCGGCTTAAAGCTTCAGCACCCCGACCACGGGAGGTCTGCGGGGGCAGGGGGCAGGGCTGGCTTTGTGTCTGCGCCCTCCCCAGGGAGCCTGTGACAGGCTGGGACCATCACGCGAGAGGCATCAGACACCGGGAGCAAGATGGAGAGGGCGACTCCCTTGCTGGCCGGGAGGGCAGGATAGGGGCCTGACGGGGTGGTGAAAGGGGAGATGCCCAGCCTGGGCTGTGCGGTCCTGTGAGCAGGCGGGCAGGGCTAAGGCTTGGATTCCCAGATTCGGGTTCAAAGGCTTCCTCTGCCCTGAGGCCTCCCATCCCCAGACAAGAGAGAAGAGCAGCTCAGGAGCAGCCAGCCAGACCTGTGCCCACGGGTGCTCGCCGTCCGCCTGGGACATGCAGGGCCGCCCACTGCAGGCACGGCACTGTCCTCTCCTGCCAGGCAGCGCACGACCCTGGCATCTCCTTGTGTGTCCTGCCCAGAGCACGTGGCCTCCAGTGGCCAGGGTAGTGGAGGGACTCATTCTGGACATGCTGCTGCTCCCAGCTTCTGGAGATGTCATGTCTGAATTCACGAGGCTCCAAAGTCACCTTCCAGGCAGGGATCCCGGGCTTCTGACTCGGCTGCGGGCCTCCCAGCACGTCTGGCTGCCCGGGCCGCACCACCTGCTCCTGGACAGTGCCAGCTGCGCACGGGCATCTCTCACTGCCTCTCTGGGGACCTGCTGACCTCGGCCTCGGGACTGAGGTGGAGCAGCGGGGACAACTCCTGAAGGGCTGCGGTGAAGTCAGGCCTCCCCTGGGTCACCGCCCCCAGCTGTCACACAGGAGTTGTGGGGCTGCCCTTCAGACTGCCCTCCCAGCCCACCCACCACTCAGTCAATCCCGAGTCTCCAGCAGGAGGTGTCGGCCCCGTTGTGTTTCCAGAGCCCTGTGTGCTGCCCCAGAGAGGACCAGAGTGATGTCCAGAGTACGTGCAAGCTGGGTCTCCAACGCTCACACCCGTAAGTGGTGTCGCCTGTCTGCACCTCAGTTTCCTTGTCTGCGAAATGGGCGCGATGCTGGAGCCGACGGCCGTGGGCCGTGTGCGGGGAGTTCCCCGGCGCAGCCCGCTCAGAGCATCGCGGATGAGAGCTGGCTGGGAGGTGAGAGGTCTGTGCAGGCGGTGCCTGTGTCTGTGTATGCGGTTGTCGACCCTTTGAATTTGAGACGCCTGTGCTTGAGGAGGAGGCAGGGCCGGGCCTGCTCGAATACACAGAACCACGAGGGTGCAGCTCAGAGGCCCTTGTCCTCGTGGCCCCAGAGACCCCGGGACCCGCGTGGTTCCACACATGACGACCCGCCCGGGGGCTCGGCCTTCGGCCTGTGGCAGTGGGGGGGCACCGGCGCTGGGGGGCTGCCTCATGCATTATTCACAGGTCCCGGTTTCACATTATTCTCCCTGATACTTTTACAACCTGTCAGTAAATAAAAAGATTCTACATTATTTATAGAAAGAGAGCAGGACCGGCCAGGAGGATTTAGTATTGCTATTATTAGGGAGTCGCGGGGGCCATGGGATGCTGGGCAGAGGGGTACCCTCCCGGGAGAGGCACACGCCTGCCGCCCGGAAGTCAGGTACCAGATGCACTGCCGCCCAGAGGCAGACGGCTGTCTGCCGGAGGGCGCAGGGCCACTGCGGTGCCAGCCGTGCCCCTTCTGGGGTGGGCGCTGCCCACGAGCAGGGGGCGGGCGGGCACCCAGGCGGCGGGGCGCGGGAGGCTGAGTGCTGATGCAGCCCACGGGGAGCCCCGGACGGGCGTTCACGGAGCACCTGCTGTGTGCACAGGCCTGCCAGTCCCCGCCCACTGCGCCCAGTGCCTGTCTTTGTCCTCAGACCGCGCCCCGGCGCCCGCGGCCACCTCTCACAGACCCGCCGCCAGTCTGGGGGCATCGGCCCAGGCAGCGAGACTCCTCTGCGAGCCCAGCTCCAGCGAGGTGGCTCCCTGCAGCGGTTGTGGCCTGCCCAGTGCGGAGAGGTCCTGACCGGGCGTCCTGCTGCCCGGTGGTGCTGGGCCCCGTGGCCTTTACCGGGGCTGTGGGCAGAACCCAGACAGGCTGGTGGCTGGAGTCGACCGGGCAGCCGGCTGCGGAGGGGAACCTGCTTCCCTGGGCAGGAGGGCAGCGTCGCCAGGGAGCGAGCTCTCGGAAGACTTGGTTTGACGGAGCTGCAGCCGGAGAAAAGCGTGAGGGCGGGGAGACGGGGACACAAGTTCAGCGGAGGGTGGGCCGTGAGACCGGGACAGCGTTTCCCAAAGGCGGCGCCACGAGCACGCTGGCTGGTGTACCAGGTCGCTGCCACCGCCGCCGCCGCCGCCGCTGCGTAACAAATGAATGTGTCTTAGTGATGCCAAACCACGTGGATTCCTGGGGCGGCTCGGCTGGGTCTCCTGCTGCGGGCCCCTCGCCGTCTGTGACCCAGAGTGACCGGGACTTCAGTCATTCAGAGGCTTGGCAGGGAACGAGCCACTCGCCCCTTGCCGATGGAAGTTGGCCTCAGGCCACTGTCAGCCGGCCCCAGCGTGACAGCTTGCTTTGTGAAGGTGAGTCAAGAAGGCACGCGTGTGTGCAGGACAGTCACAGTCCTGCGGACCCATCGCAGCCATCATTTGGCCGCGTCCTGTTCATTAGAGTCAGGTCCCTGGGTGCAGCCCCACTGAAGGGGAGTGACCTGAGGGGGGCACCGGGAACCCACACTGGGCACCGGGGAGTGGGGGCTCCACGGCAGCAAGGTCTGTGGTTGATGGGGACACCTTGAGGAAGGGTAACGTGAGGAGTGTCCCCACGAAAAGGCTCCGGTGCCATCAGAGGTGGGAGAGCCAGCATCTGAGTGTGGAGCAAGCTGGGTGCCGGCTTGGGCTCCCGTCCAGAGGGTGTTCGGTGGAGAGCGGGGACAGGGAGCATGTCCGAATTCTGAGAGCATCTCCCTGCCCCCCAGCCTGCCGCTCTGACTGCCGTGAAGGAGGAACTCTCGGGCTCTGGAGAGTGCAGGGGTGCTCCGGCACAGGGGACCCGGCCGTGTCCTGACGGCACCCTTGGGCACCGTCACTGCGGGGCGCCAGTGAGATGAAGGTCAGCCTCGGTGTCCCGTGGGCCTGCCACGCCGAGCCATGCAGACAGGCCACTCCCCAGGGACATGCCGGGAGACACTGGGTTCTGGGTGGAGAAGCGGACATGCCCGGCCTGGCCATCAGTGCTGTCTCCTCGAGGTGCGGGGGCTGAGCTCCTGGCCCTCACTGGGCCCATCACCTGGTGGTGGCAGAACGGAAGCTCCCACCCGCCCACACCTGTCAATACAGCCTGGCTGCAGCTTGGTGGTGGGGCGGGGAGCCCAGTGGCAGGAGACGGTGGGAGGCAGGACCCCACGGAGCCCTGGGAGTTGATAAGTGTCCGTCAGACCTTAGAGAGCACACACGTGAAACTAAAGAATTTAAAGGTTTAGTGCGTCCTGATGGCTGGGGCGCTAAGTCGGCTGCTGGGCGTGGACCACGCGAATCCCAGGAGCCAGGAAATAAGTAAATAAAAATGCTTCTTCCTCCTCTCTCTTCCTGCCTGCCTGCCTGCTCACCTTGACTCCTGCCCGCGCATTTCCTTTAAAACAAAAGCAAAAAAACATAGTTATTGTCTCCCGGCTCTGGAGGCCAAGGTCAGGATCAGCTGCTCTGGGCTGGAGCCCGGTGTCCCGGACCCCACTCTCGGAGGGGCTCAGGGTCCGTCCCTGCCTCGCCCCTTTCTGGAGGCTGTGGCCGTGCCCCCATCCTCCAGGCCGGCCCCACCGTGGTCGCCCCAGCCTGCTGCACCCCGGCACCTCCGCCCCAGCAGGTGCACACCACAAAGTCCAGGTTCCGGATAACACAGGAGCGTCCCCGCCTCGATTCTTCACACACTGCAGAGACGCCCTTCCCTTCTCTGCTCTAACATACTCACATTTCGGGCTTAGGACGGGGTATCTTTGGGACGTTACTCAGCCCCCGGCCCCGCGGGACAGCCTGGTGCCTGTTCAGGTGCAGATGACAAAGCTGCAGCTTTCACTTCGTGTATTAAGTCAGACTACTGGTCACAGAAGGCCCGGCTTCTGGAAGGTTCCATGCTGCTGCTGGGACCCCCGGCTGCCCTGCCTGCTCGCGGCTGGCCCGAGGATGGGGTTTCAGAGTGCGCACCTCGCTCGGAAGCCTGTGCGTGTCCGGGGCCTGTCAGTCAGCATGACACTTGGTGACTTCACACTGCAGTGGGGACTGTCCGCCACCCAGGAGCACTGGCCGGGCCTGGGGTATCAAGGACTCCACCCCCGTAGGCACTGTGTCCCGGCACCCAGTGAGTGTGGCCGCAGCAGGAGGCGGGGACCCCGGCCCCAGAGAGCATGTGACGGGGGCTGCTCCGGGGTCCCGACAGTGGGGGCTGCCCAGGGCTTCTGCCTGGGAGGAAGGCAGGGCAGCCCTAGGAGGGGACATGCTGAGACGCGAAGATGGATGTCACCACTCCCCGGTCGTCATCCCAAGGACGCAGCACACCCTCCAGGATTTTGGGGCAGCACCGTCTTTAATCGTCAGCTTGGCCACACCTCGGATCCAGCGGTCCCCTGGCCTCCTCGAGCCCATGGCAGAAGGCCGCTTTCTGCACGCGCTCCCAGAACATGTGTGCACGCTGCACGCATGGACACACGTGCAGTTACCTGCAGCGACCAGGGCCTGAACTGGCCCACACCTGAAAAAACTGCTGCAGAAGGGCCTCCTCCGTCCCCGTGGTGACTCCCGGCCTTGTGGAGGTGCAAGAAGCTTGTCACTCCCCGACGGACTGACCCGGAGACTGCCGGTCCGGGTGGCGGCTGCGGGGCACTCGCCGATGGGGCTTAGACGGGAGCAGCAGGCCCCCGCGTGACAAGGGAGCGGGTGCTTCAGGAACCATGTAGGTCACCAAATGGCTGGGGTAGCGGAGTGGTTCTCAGACTTGAAGGTAAATGACCCTCAGCGTGAATGAAGCTGCACACGACGTCGTGGCCGACCACACGCCGAGAGCCGTGGCACCTGCCGTCTGCACCGTGGAGGACAGAGGCTTGCCCAGCCGCACTTCACCGCCTCGTCCTGGGGCCCCAGTCTGCAAGGGAACGTGTGAGGGCTGGCTCGGGGCTTCGGGAAGGGAGGCGTCATTGTAAATCAGCTGTGCGGGGACATCAGCGCAGCTTCCTCTCCGGACGTGGGTCCCTCTGAGGAGAGTGTGTCCATGCGTAACAGTACCCGCAACGTCGAATGTATTCAGTAAGGCAGTGACGGGGCATGAAGAGTGACCTGCACCAGAGACTCCAGTGCAGAGCGAACTCCTATCCCAGAGATGGAGAGGGGCAGATGGGCTTCCCCACCCCAGCCCCCTCTGAGTCAGCTGGCCAGCTCCCAGCCCCCCGCAGACACTTCTCCAGCCCCCACCACACCAGTCACTTCTCCAGCCCTCCCACCACCCACTTCTCCAGCACCCCCCACACCAGCCACTTTTCCGGCCTCTCCCACCAGCCTCTTCCCAGGTAGCCTTGCTCAGCCCCTGGAACTGGGATCCGCTGTTTGGAGGAAGATTTATTCCCTTTGCAGCGGGCGCACCCTCGGGAGAGCTGGGCAGGGCGGGAGGCGAGGCCACCGGCCTCGGCACGAACGCTTGTTCCCCTGTCCTGAAGGTGCTCGCTGCCAGTCTGGCGGTGACAGTTTTATTGGCAGGCGGGCCTGCTGGAAGGATTGTAGGCTATTTACAGTGTTGAGGCCATGGCTTTGCGAGGAGACAGTTAACATAAATTCACATGATGGATCCGTTATCACTTCATTGAACTGGTGGCGGACCCACGGAAGGCCAAGCAATAACGCACTGCTTCCTGGGCCTGCACAGCCCTGGGATACATTAAATACACTTTATTTATGGCTTGCCGTCGCTGCACTGTGGGCAGGAGAATGCAGTTTTTGCAACTATCGTCTAATTTTATGATGAGCATTAAAGCCGGGCCTATAATTTGCACCTTTTTATTCATTAGACAGTGGTGCAGCCATAAGTCAAAAAGGCCCAGGGATTTAGATGCAGATCCGGAAGATAAACTATTGACAAGCCAGATGTATTTTTACATTAGAGCGCCTTTACAATAGTTTATGTTGAGAGTGGAATATAAATTGCGTTATTAAATATGAGCCGCTCTTGGAACCTGTGCTCCCAGCCGGGCGGAGGGGCAGACGGCGAGCGGGAGCGGGGAGGGGTCCCTAATTTCTCCAGGCTGAGCCTGTCTCCTGCTCCCCGGGCTTGCTGGGTCTGGAGCCCCGAGGGCTGGGGCAGCAGGCGCAGACTGACCCGCCCCTGGACAGGCGCGCTTCAGGCTGGGCTGTCACCCAGCCGCTTCCACAAAAGAGGGTTCGGTCAGCTGCCAGGCCGGGAGGGCCCGTGCCCACTTCTCCGGGAGGGACGGCGGTGCCTCGGTGGACTGCAGGGTGCCCAGCAGGCTTGCTGGCCGCGTTTGAGAGCCCCCGGCACCCCTGCGTTGGCTGCCTGCGAGCCTGCATCCCTGGTCCCGGCCCTCGGCCCGCTGATGTGCATGTCGGGTGTGGGTCACTTCTAGAGTGGGGAGCGCTGCACTGCGTGATGGCTAGACCCACGAGATGCCAGCCGTACCCCCTCTTCCCATTAGGACCCCTGAGAATGTCTCCAGACTTTGCCAGCTGTCCTGGGGGAGCGGCTGAGAGAGCCCACAGGCCACTGACCTGGGGGACCTGGGCTCACTCCAGTGCGGCCTCTGGTGGCCCCAACTCCGACCTTCCTGATTTCGCCGCGGAAGGAGGCGGGAGCAGGGGTTCTGACCCATCTGGCTCTACCCAGGGAGTGGGGGCACTACGAAAAGCCCACCCTCCCCACGGGCACCGAGGGCCTCAGGACTGGGTTTCCAGCTCTACTTCCCCGGTGCCCGGCCCGTCCAGCGCTCAGTGACACTCCCCATGGGCGCCTGGGGCCCGAGTCCACTGGCGACGAATGGAGCTCTGGGTCTCGGCTGGTCACAGGGTTCGATGGGGTTCTCAGACTTCCCAGCGGCGGCAGCCCCGAGGTGTGCGGTAGCGCCTCTTCCTCCAGACTCTGCCCCAGCATGTCGCTCAGTGGGACTGGGTTTCTAAGGTGCTCCCTGGCAGCGGGGCAGGGGGTCCCAGACCCCTAGGGGAATCTCCAGGGGCCAGAGAAGCCACGTGGGCACGGGCTCCTGGGAATGAGCAGCTTCGAAGCGAGCTCAGTGCAAAGTCAGAGGGGAGGTGCCGAGAGGGACTGAGAAGGTCGAGGCTCCGGACATGACCCAGAGCGACCCCCGGCACGTCCTGGACTGCTGGCTCGCGGCCAGCCCCGGGCTCCATGACTGTCCACTTCTCTGCCCTGGTGGCCCGTCCCTGTCCTCCCGGCTGTCCACCAGGAAAGCGTGTAGCGCAGGTTCCCCGCTCCAGGCACCCTCTCCGACGCCCAGGCTCCCGGCACAGAGATGCCACCACCAGGAGGACGTGGTCCAGACGTGCAGGGATAGGTCGCCCCACATTGGCCTTTCCAGGCCACGGACCTAGGATCCCCTGGCCGCCGGCGGGGATCAGACTTCAGGGGCAAGGACAGGAGCCGGGCGATGGTTAGACACCGTGGCACTGATGGAGGCGAGACATGAGGGCTTCTGGGACAGCGTGGTACTTGGGCCGAGTGACTGGAGGCTGGCGCCGTCGGAGCCGGGAGCTGTGGGCGTGCTGGCCGGCTGTAGGGGGAGAGGAGAGACGGCACACCCGTTCGAGCCCGGCCGGGGGAAGGGGCTGGGACCGTCCTGGGAGAGGCCGTTAGGGGCACGTGGAGACCAGCGGGCTGCTGGGTTTGAGTCTGGGCTCTGGTGAACATGAGCCCCCTCGGGGCAGTGGTCTGTGAGCCCAGGGGACACCGGGGTGAGCGCCGGTGGAGGGCACCGAGCCCTGGGGCCTGCGGATGTGGCGGCTGCTAGCGTGGTGGGTGGGGGCTCAGTGGCCCCGAGTGCAGGCTCCCGAGAGGCCAGCCTGCTGACCTCCAGACCCCGAGGGGACACAGCTCCGGTCCTGTAGGTCTCCGGCCCTTTGACGCTCACAGCAGACTCAAGGGAGCCATGCAGGCTTCTGCTCCCCAGTGCACCCCACAGGAACCCACTGTGGGGCAGACACCGGGCCAGCCCGCCGGGCCAGCCGTTCCCCTCTGTCATGCAGCAGGAATGACGGCGCCCACCTCGGGCAGGGCACCGGACGAGTTGATAGCCGTGTGTGTCAGCCGCAGGCCGTGAGCGCGGCCGTCTGCGAGGTGGAGAGCATCGGGCAGAGCAGGCAGTGCGCCGTGCCTGGAGGCCCAGGTCTTTCCTGGACCGTGTCCCCGGCCAGCTGGTCCGGACTGAGATTGGGGGTTTCTCAGGAGGACTGGGGCCAGGGCACCCTGCCAGGTGCCTGCTTTCTCCTGGTCGCCCCACTCCCCATAGCTCTGTCTCACCCAGCTCTCAGAGATGCACCCAGAAAAGAAGGTAACGAGGAGGTTATGGGCTCCACCCGGCCTCAGTGCAGCGCGAGGGGCCCAGAGCGGGGCCGGGCCAGAGAGGCTCTCGCCATCCGTTCCAACTCGCCGGCACCAGGCCCGCTGTGGTGGCTATTTAGTCCTTGCTGGGCAGCGGTGGCGCTGGGACCCTCCCGTGACCCTGAGCCCGAGGTGGCTAGCGAGCCCTGCTCCCCGGTGTTGGGCAGAGCGGGTCTCAGACTGCAAACCGACTAGCAATCACTTCATCCACGTGACACTTCTCCAGCCCAGGTGGAGAGAGAAGGCGCATTTCCTGAGAATGGTTCTGATCTGTGTGTGCAGGTGTGTGCAGGTGTGTGTGCGTGTGTGTGGATTGCATGTGTGCGTCGTGTGCGTGTGAGTACGCGGGTGTGAGCGTGTGTGCGTGTGTGAAGTGTTTGCACGATGTGCTATCTCTCCCCTTCACCAGAGGTGGAGGGAGACGGGTGCACGGGGCTTCCCTCCTTAGTGTTTCCTTTGAGAACAGCCCCTTGGGAGCCCAGGCTTGAGGTTTTCCTAGAGGATCAACACTGGTTAGCGTCCACAGACGGCGTCTTCTGGGCCCCGCGTGACGTCTCCCCTGGCGTCCCAGCCCCACAAGGCCCACCAGGTGGCCCTTTGGTGGCCTCCTTGGTGGACCCTCCGGGGCCCATCGCTGTGGACCTGGGTTATGGGGAGCTGGACCTGGAATCCAGTGGCCATCTGTGGCCTGGGTCACCCCACTCTGGTCTCCTCCCCAGGGGCATGGTGCAGTGGCGTTTCTTCTAATGGTTAAGTGCCGGCTGCAGACGCGACCCCTTACACGGCGGGCACGAGTAACATGAGTTCCGCAGGCTGGCCGCCAGGTGCCCCCGCCCCGCAGCACAGGTGGGCAGGCTGGCGGGCAGGCTGCAGCCAGGGGCACCCGGGAAGGAGCTGGGGAGATGCCCCACGAGCCACTAAGTGGGAGCCGATGCCTTATCCCCAGGAGGCTGGGCGGCCGGGAGGGGACCTGGCAGGAGGGCCGCAGAGCACTGGGCCGGGAGTCCCGGCCCTCCCTGCCAGTGTTTTCGAGCGCTGCTCTGTGGCCAGTGATGGTCTGGCCGAAAGGAGATCGGAGGGAAAGACAGACCAGGTCCTGCTCTGATGGAGATAAAAATAAACACGCACACAGAAAAATACCTGCTGGGCAGCGATGAGAGCTGTGTGCAGGTGCGCGGGCCTGGGGCGGCCCTGCTGGGCGCCTTGGAGACTGGGCCAGGTGAGGGAGGGAAGAGGCCCTAGGGGCCAGGCAGGGCCTCATGGCCCAGCTTCTTTGCTGAGGGCTGGGAGGAGGCATCCAGGTCCCCTGCGGCCAGAGTGCTGTTTGTGTGGGGTGGGACCCTGCACTCTGCTCAGCTCTGGAGGAGAGGGGCTGTGGGAGCCTGCTGGCTGCTCATTAGCCAGGCCTGGCTGCCCTGGGCCAGGCGGGCAGGGCAGGGCACCCTGCTCACCCGCCTGGCTGCTTTATCTTGGCACCAGATTGAACAAACCCCAGAGCTAATATTGAACTTGCTTGGATTTTAAATAGCAGCCGTAAACACCAGCTCCGGCTCCAGGGCCTCTGATGCCTGCCAGAGGCTTGCAGGCAGGTGCGGCTGCCCCAGGCGCCCGCGGCAAACGCAGGAGGAAGACGGGCAGAACCTATCATCCGCCTGCCCAGAGGAGGGAAGAACTTCTCTCTGCTCAGGCTTGCAGCTGAAGATGGGGGCCTCCAAGGCAGGGAGGGACCAGGTCCCCCTCAGGCTGGAGGACCCTTTCTAAGCTGCCTCCACCCCTTAGCAGCAAGCAGCACACCCCGGCTTTTGCCGCTGCACCCGTCCAGGGGCCAGGCACTGAGGTCAGGCCGGGCTGCTCCCTGCGACCGGGAGAGTCCTGAGCAGGGGTCCCTATCCCAACCACCTGGCAGGCAGGAGGCCTTGGTTTGTTTAGCCACTCTCCTCAGGGGCCTTGCACGTACTCTAGGGGACTGCCCCACAGAGCAGGACTGCAGTCCCCTGGTAGTCAGGTTCCATGAGGGCTCACGGGGGCACGACCCAGGACTCTTGGGAACTGACCTTAGGACTTAGGGGGCCGACCTTAGAACTCGGGGCTCTGACCTGAGGACTCTGGGGGGCTGACCTGAGGACTTGGGGACTAACATGAGGGCTCATGGGGGCTGACCCAGGAATTCGGGGGGCACTTCTTGCTGGAACCCCATCCACACCAAGCCCTGGGGAACCCTCTCTCCCCAGCACCCGTGGCCCAGGCACCATGCTCTCTGGTCAGACAAGAATGTTCTGGGGTTTCTTGACTGTCTCCCTAATGACAGTCACCTCTGTTTGCCCATCCCTCCGCCCTTCAGGAGGCTGACCAGGTGCCTCCGTCTCAGCACGGCAGTGGGACCTGGGCCCCTCTCGGTGCCAAAACCGCAGCTCTTGCTCTGACCTTGACTCCAGACTTGACGTCAGCAATCGACACCCCTGTTCTGCCCCATCCAGGTCCTAGAGAGACAGGTTTCCTGGGGAGAGGCCAGGCCTGCCCAAGCAGCCGGCATTTTGACATCTGGCCCAGCTGGACGGGGTGGTGCAGCCTGCAGCTGACCCTGCCTCCTGTGGGACCACGTGCAGCACCCCCTCGCCCGCCCATGCACACCCCCCTCCCCAGCCTCCGCCATCCTCTGCCACCCTCCCCTCCAGCCCTCCAGGATCTTGCTTAAATACTTTAAAACAATCTAAAGGTAATTATCATGAGCAGGCTGCTTGGGAACACCTGCTCCATCCGGCCCTCAGAATCACTAATGCTCCCGCACCGCGCTGACAGGCGTCACCCAGCCGCCAGATGCTCCGTGCCGTGGCGCCCCCTCGCCACCCCGCCGCGTGGCACAGCGAGGGCCGCCCAGCCGCGTCCCAGCGCTCCCACACAGCTGTCACTTACCGCGATCAGCAGGAGAATCATCGCCCCACGAAGTCATACATATGGAACGTCATATTTGCAGAGTATTTATTTTAACACGTGTCGGGGCCTCCCTGGGTCGCAGACAGCGCTCCTCGCGCATGGGCAGCGGGGCGGCTCCCACCCGCAGGACAGCGGTGGCGGGAGGACACCCTCGGGCGCTGGGCCCCCAGGGCTGCAGTGGGCCCTCCACTGGGGCGGGGAGTTCTGGCAACATCTCGTGTCCTGGTGGCTCCTGCACTGCCAATTTAGCAGCTGCTTGCCTGTGCCATCTCGTCTGGGGCAGGACAGGGAGCCAAGTGCACGAGGCCCTTCAGCAGAGAGACTCAAACACAGGGTGCTGGGGACGTGGGTCGGGAGACGGAGAGAGAGGGGCAAAGTGGACAGGCAGGGGAGGTCCTGCCTGCAGGAAAAGACGCCCCCGGGCCAGGGACGGTGTTAGGGTGGCTAGAAGGCAGAGGCGTGGTGGAGGAGGCACCCCCGCATGGGGGCAAGGAAGCTGTACCTGGCAGCCCCATTGGGGAAGAGGCCTCATCCGGGTGTGCTCGTGAGCCAGCCGGGGCCAGGGCTCTTTCTCCGGCGGAGCTCAGCGCTGAGATGCGGGGCGCAGAGCTGCAGGAGGGGTTGTCAGAGATGCTGCTGCCTTTACACTGCCCTTCCCACCCGCCAAGGCCACTAGGCCAGCCTGCCCCTCCTGCCTTCCCTGCCTTCCTAAAAGAAGGGCATCCCCGCTTTCGCGCTCTGCTGGAAATGCCACCTCCCAGCCTCTTCCTGCTGGGTGTTCCCATGCCACAGATGGGAAGACTGAGGCTAAGATGTGAAGAGAACTTTTCCTCAGCCAGGAATCCACAGCAAGTACGAGGCAAGCAGGAGTCTGTACTTCCTACCCCGTGGTTGCCTCCTGCTGATACCCCCTTCTTACAGATTGGGAATCAGGCATGGGGATAGGTTACCTGTCCAGTTCAGCTAGTCAGTGGCCTGGTCAGGAATCAGACTTCTAAGAGTTGCTCCAGAATTTATACTTTTAGCCACCACTCTCTAAGAACTTCTGGAAAATGATGGGATGGATGGTAGATGGATAAATGAGTAGATGGGTGAAGAGAGAGATGAATGGAAGATGAGTGGGTGAATGGAAAATGATTGGAGGTTGGATGGATGGGTCAAGGGTGGATGGAGGATGAATAGATAGGTGTATGGATGGGTGGGTGGATGGATGATGATGGATGGATAAATGAGATGGTGAAGAATAGATGGATAAATGAGTAGATGGGATGAAAGATGAGTGGGTAAATGGAAAACATGGAGGATGGGTGAATAGAGGGTGGACAGATGGATGGAAGATAATGGATGGAAGGATGGAGTACGGTGGGTAGAGGATAGTGACTAGATGGATGATGGATAGAAGGATGGGTGGTAATGGATGGATGGATGGTAGATGGTGGGTGAATGGATGGATGGATGGATGGAGGATGGGTGGGTGGATGGATGATGATGAATAGATGATGGGTGGATAGATGGATGGGTGGATGGATGGATGGGTGAATGGATGGATAGAATAACAGATTGATGAATGAGCAATACAGAAGTCCCCCTTGGTCCGAGCACTTGCAGTCCCTAGAAGTGTGTCAAATTCAGTCTGCCCTTAACCCAATTCTGGTGACTCAAAGACCCTCATCTTTTATTTTCCAGTCAGAGAGCTTAAAGAAGAGACCAGGGAGGGAAACAAAACAGTGTGTCCACAGACCCTGACTTGGATCCCAGCTTCCCTGCCTTACCTCTGAGGGCAGATCCCTGGGCTCCGCAGTCCTGCCACAGATGGCCATGAGCAGAGCACCGCCCAGGTCACACACACCTCCCGTGACACGGGACTCTACCTGGCTGTGTGTCTGGGCCCCTCAGAGGGTGACCCAGCGCCAGGCACCCACGTCACACCTGTCACAAGCATGTGTGCAGCCCATGTGCAGGCGCATGACACAGCCATGTGCGTGCTCAGAGCAGGGGCGCTCAGAAGGGGCCGCCCCAGGATTGACGCCACAGACCCATCCAGGAAGCTGCCTCGTGTGCAGGGAGCCAGGGCCCCTTATTTATCCCATGGAGCCCCAGTAACTGTGCTGGGTTGGGGTTCCTTGTTACCTGGGACAAGTACAAATATCCTGAGGAAGTACTGTCATGTCCCTCCACCTCAGAATTGTCCAGGGGCTCCATGCCACTGGCAACAAAGCCGGAGTCCTTAACCTGGTCTCTGGGCCTGAGGTGATGAGCCCCACACCCACCCCACGATCTCCCTCCTCTCCTCCCACACTCTCCCGGCTGCTCTGCTCTAGCCACACAGGTTCCTCCCTGGTCCTCACTGCGCCCCGGGGCCTTTGCACGTGCTGTTTCCTCAGCCACCCTTCTTTACTGTCTGGGTGAGGCTCCCTCCTGCCCTCCCTCTGGGCTCTCTCACCTCCCAGCTGTTTTTCTCGGGAGCTCTGCACCACGGAGCATGCAGTTATGCTTCTGTCTCCCTGCCTGACCTCAGCTCCGCCGGCTTCTTCCACCCAGAGTGCTGTCCCCAGACTGCACACTGAAGTGTGGGGAGAGCAAGTGCTTATTAGAGGTTTTCACTCGTTCTTGTCTCTCCATTCCCAGACCCCACCAATACTGGGGCTCCGTCTGAGCCCACCTATCTGCCCTGCCTGACACCCCCCGATCAAGATCTAGAGCAGCAGGGCCCAAATCTGAGGAGGAGGGCCAGGGGGATCAGAAGCCCCAGGAGGCTGGCTGGCTCACGGCTCTGAGCGGCCTGACAGTCTGCGTCTCCAGCACGCGGCTGCAGCGCGGCGGCCCTACCGGAAAGATGCCGGCGCAGGGTGAGCTCTGATGCCCACTGGTTGTCTGGGCCACTGGCCCGAGTCCTGCCTCCGGCAGCTCCCTGTGTCACAAAGGACAGTGCAGCAGGACCGAAGGCGAGCAGGCAGCAGGAAGAGAGGAGGGAGCACTTTATTTTATTTAGCTGTTCATCTTGGTTGTTCCCTCGACCCCGGGACCGTGGGATGCGTGTGGCCTGTGCCAGCCCCTGCTCAACCAGCGCGCCCCCGCAAGCAGGCTGCTTCTTTCCAGATTCAGACCCCAGGAGCCTGGCTCAGAACCACTAGGAGCCTCCAGGCCTGATGTGCAGAGCCCGGCAGGGGCGTCCAGGCGAAGGGACCAGGGCGAGGGGAGCCCCTGGGCTGGGCGAGGGGGCATGTCGGCCGGCACCCAGCACCCGTGCCCCCAGCTTGCTCAGCGCAGCCCATCTTGGCGATGTGGTGGCGTCTGGCAGGGTGTTTGTCTTTCTCAAGAGAAGCCAGAAATCCAGATTTGCTTGTCAAATCTGATGTTTCAATGTTGGCAACTAAGGCAAACAGACAGTGCTCACACGACTGTGGGTGAAAAGCATACAAACCCCATGGGTGTCGCAGAGCTGGTCCAAGCGCCTGCTGACCCCAAGTCCCTTCCTCAGTGGTGGGGCTCGAAATCGGCCTCCGGGGTCTGCCTGGCGCATCTCCCTGCCTCCCGCTGGCCAGACGGTGGCCTCCGTCCACTCCGAGCCCACCGGGCAGGAGCCGGTCGCCTGACACGCTAAGTGCCCGGAGCCCAGAGGATCCCCCGGCTCCCCACCTCCCGCACACCCTCTCCTGACAGCTTTATCAAGCCTCCAGCCGGCCCATCCCATTGTTCCTGACATCTGTTTCGGTAAGTGATTAATTGCAATTAGCCAGCAGTTTGAAGGCCCTGGAAGAATACTCAGCAGAAAACTCATCAAGATTAATGAGTGCCGGGGCTGTCAGGAGGGGGCATGGCAGGCACGTCACCGCAGCGGGACCTGGTGGCGTCGCTGTCGCCCGGGCAGGTGCCAGGAAGAGAATCGGAGGCGACGCCCCGCTCCCCGCCCCCCAACTCACCCCTCAGCCCTCCTCCCCCATAAGCTGCCACTGGATGATTTCTCATCAAAATGCATGAATTACGCACTAATAGGCTATTAATAAAGCCCTCTGAGTGTATAAGATTAGGCTCTAAGCACGCAGGATGGATCGCGATGCTTCCAGAACTCTCCACTGCTGGCCGACGTGCGCACGCCCATGGGGAGCCAGGTGTGACCTGTCCCCTCGCAGCCCCCAGAGAGCGATGTTCGGGACCAAACTGACCTGGAACCAAAGTCCAGTCTGCAGAGAAGGGACACCCCCTCCGTGGAGGTGGGGCTGTGGGGTGGCACTCGCTTCCTAGGCAGGTAGAGAACAGGTGGGGACTGAGAGCAAGCAGCTTGAACTGGAGATGCAGGTGGGCGACGGGAGGCCCGTCTGCTGCCGTCTATGTGCGTCCTGACACGCCACGTGGCCGCTCCCAGAGCTGCTGGCCCCACCCGGCCGGGCCCATGTCCGCGCGTGTGTGCGTGGCGCCTGTGTGCATGTGACGTGTGCCGATACCTGTGGGCAGAGGAGCGTCACGGCGCGTCGGGACCTCTGCGCCCCCGGACTGTTAGATGCTTGGTGCGCGTCCACATTCTGGGCGTTCCCTCCTCTGACCCGTTTCTAGTGACACGGGCTTGTATCCAAGGACAGCTGGGTGGCTTGCTATGATCTCTGCAGTGTTCCCAGCAAGCCTGCCATGCCCTCGTCTATAAAGGGCACAGGGGGCGGCGCAGGGCGGGGCCCAGTGGCGACAGACCGAGACCCGCACCCAGGTCTGTGTGACACCTGCAGACTGAAGCTGGCTGCTGGAGGCCTGGCGCGGCCACGCTGGGGATGGAGGACCCCGCTTTTCATCTCGTGCTTCGTCACTGTGGCTCCGGAGCCCAGATGGTGATAAGTCCCCTGGAGACGCTTTTGGGAAACCTGGAAGGGGGCTTGGTGGTCCCGGGGCTGTGGGCTGGGGAAGGCCCCGGCCGACACCGTTACTGCGGTGTGTGGGGGCAGCTCAGCCGCCCTGGGTCAGATACACCCGCTGCTTGGTTTCCACTGTCGTTTTCTTCCCATCCAGCTGCACAGCCCCCGTGCGGCAGCTCAGACGCCCAGTCACAGGCGAGGCAGCTGAGAGAAGTCTCGTTGCCTGTTTGACCGCAGTCTGTGGGTCCCCTGTCCCTTCTGGTGCTCGGGCCTGCCCTCTTCCAGTTCAGAGGAGGAGCGGAGTGCATGCCACTGACTGGGGGCTCTGTGCCCACTCACTGTGGACGCCTGACAGGTTCTGGGGCCCTGTGGTGTGAATACCTGTCTCTCTGACCAGATAAAGGGGTCATGTTGGATGGATGCATGGATGGATGGATAAATGGGTGGGTGGAGGATGGATGGACAGATGACTGGGTACATGTCGGCTGGATGAATATGTGCACAGAATTGGATGAGGATGAATGGGTTGGGTGGATGGACAAATGGATGGGTGGACATGTGTATGTAGCAGATGTTGGATGTTGGTGTTGGATAGAAGGAGGATGGGTGGATGTTGGCTGGATGAAGGATTATTTTTTGGTTTTGTCTTTTTTTAAGGAGAGGTGCAGCAGGAATGAAGGCGAGCGGGCAGGCAGGAGAGAGGAGGAAGAAGCACTTTATATGTTTTACTTAGTTGTACCGGGTACATGTTGGATGGATGGAGGATGGATAAGCGGTTGTGCCCTCCAGCCTGGGATGTGAACCTGGGTCCTTGGGCTGTACGTGGGCTGCGCTTGGGCCGAGGCAGTGGACTGAACCGCTCCTCCTTCAGGGCAGTTTGCTGGGTTTTGGGCAGGTGACTAAATGCTGCAGGGAAGCTCTGACTCTGAGGGGAGAAAAAGCCATCATGCCGCGTGTCCTCACTGACCGGGTGCCTGACCCCTCACTGTCCCAAGGAAGAAATAGACTCAGATGGGGAGGGGCTGCCACAGTCAAGGGACGTGTCTGCGGCAGAGTTGGGAACCACACCCTCCCCTCTGTCACAGAGCAGGACAGAGAACACGCTGCGGCCCCTCCTGCTATATGGGTATCTTCAAGGGTCACTTAGGTGGTGGCCAGTAATAATAGCAAACGCTCTGATAATTGGAATTAGTCACGTCCATGTGGTGTGACCGTGTCAGCTCTTCACACAGATGTGTGAGGCCTTTATCCCCTGCCGCCCGGCGAGCAAGGACTACTCTGCCTTTTACAGACGAGAAACTGAGGCGCAGCGCGGCGGGGAGCTGCCGTCACCCCTGCCTGTCAGAGTGGGTCTCCAGCCCTTCCCAGGGCCCTGGCCCCACACAGGGAGGCTTCACCTCGAAGCCTGTCCGGTCCTTGGGCCCCCACGTCCTCCCTGATGTTGCCATCTTGACACCGGACACTGTCTGAACAAGACACCGCACCTTTCATCTTGCATGGAGCCCCTCAGGTTCTGTGGTGGGTCCTGTGTCCCCGCCCCCTTTCCCACCCAGGTCAGACAAGGGCCCAGGCTGGCAAGAGGCTGGCAGAGGGCAGGGGATGCCCTGCAGCTCCCAGGGTGGGCCTGCTCTCGGCCCTCCACTCTGCTCCATTCCACTCGTCGCGGCTCCCCCACACTGGGATGGAAATTCCTCCAGCCGGCTGGCCGGCCAGTGCCAGGTCTCTGCCCTAGATCTGTCAGAGTGAGGGCTGGGCTCAGGAGGAGTCTGCTTGCCTCCCCGCCCCACTCCCACCCCTCCCAGGGGCCATCTGGGCTTATCCGAGAAAGGTGCGGGGGAGGCTGTTTCTGATGGTCCCTGAAATGCCCTCCTGTGGGCTCTGCGCCTCCCTGTCCTGTCAGCCCTGCTAGGTAAGGGCTGATCACCCCCTGGGCCTTCACACTGCGGAGGGCTCAGAGGGCCCCATTTCCCCTGTGAGGAAGCGCAGGCAGGGCAGGGGGGAAGGGGGTCTGTGTGTGGGAACTCAGCAGGGCTCCCCCCATATGCCTAGGTCCCTGGACTGGGTTCCAGAATCTGCTGAGATCTGCCTTGGATATCAGCTGAAGCTTTTTGGTGCCACCACCCACCATGACCTTCCAATTGGAGCACGGAGTCTGGGTCATGCTGGGCCCCCCACCTGTCTTGGGTTAGTGGGGGACCGTGTGAACTTCCGGGTCCTCTCTGCGCCTTTCCCCTTCTCCTCTGGGCTCGTAGGTGTCAGCACACGTCAGTCTGGTAAGGTCGTGTTTTCTGATCCAGATTTTGCAGAAACCGCCCAGAGATTTAAAGACACTGTTCTCAGGCCACACAGTTGACCTTGACAGGCCCCGCCGCCCAGGGCAGCCTGAGAGCAGGCAGGCGGCCTCTGCTACCTTCAGTCAGGACCCGCCATGTGGCATTTACAGCCCCCTTGCTCTGGTTGGTGGGCATCAGGTTAACCTTCCCTGTCGCAGGGCCGGCCTGCATGCAGACTGCTGGACCCCAGCCAGGGGCCCTCGGAGCGGCTGCCTTCCGCTGGAGCGAGGCCTGGAAGCTCCCGCCCAGAGGGTTCAGGGTGGACGGACCACAGCGCCGAGGGGGGATGGATTTGACCTCCCTGGGAGTCCTGGGAGCCAGCCCCAGCGCCAGGCTGGCCAGCTGGCCTCGGCCCAAACCCCGCAGGGCCCGCGGGCACCATCTCCTCCTCACTGGGGGGCGGGGGCGGGACGGCTGCCTGGCAGGGGGCCGCTTGGCCCTGCGCCTGCTCGGGTCTGGGACCCCACGCGGCCTTGCTGGGTCAGGAGGAGAGCCCTGCAGGCCTGTCAGTGGGCTGGGCTCCCTTCCGGCCCCTCGTCCAGGCCTGGCGGCAGGGGAGGTGGGGAGCAGGCTGGCGCTCTCAAGAGGAGACATCTGCTTTAAAAAGTGGGGTGGGGGGCGGGAAGGTGGCAGCTCGTCCCCCCCCACCTCGCAACTTTTGGCCTCACAGCAGATGGTGGGCCCGGGACACAGCCGGCACCTCTGGGGGGGCCACACTCAGGACATTTCCCACTGCGCTCCCCTCCCCCTCCGTCCCCTCTGGGGCCATCTGATCCCCTCCAGGAATTTGTCGGCCTGGCTCCCCCAGGAGGCACAGGGTCACCGAGGCCCCAGCCCCCCAGAGCAAGGCCCCCTGGAGGAAGTGCGGGAGGGAACAGGCGAGTTGCTCCGGAGGAGACCTTTTTACATGTAAACACAAGAACTGGCCTCCTGGATAGGCTGTTTCCCTTCTCGGTTTTTATTTCCAGAAAACCTGTTGCCAAGACCCGTGCCCTCCGCTGGACCCTCTGGTGCTGTGGAGGAAATGAGGAGATAACGCCAGGCGGGGAGGGGCGGCACCCACCCCTGGGGACTGGGAGCTGCTAGCGGGGAGGGTGCCAAGGGTACCGGGAGGGAGCAGAGCCCTGGAGGGAAATGAGCCCTCCTTCAGGGCGGCCTCTTATTGCCGGTCAGGCCAGGCTGTGCCTTGCCCTCTCAGGGCCGCAGTTTCCCCAGCTGTTGGCTCCCCCGGGGCTCCCCTTGCCCCTGCCCTGGAGTCCACAACCTGGGTGACGTCAGTGAGCCTGGACGCCCCCAGGGCAGCAGGTGTGCTTCCCTGGCCCTGTGGCGTGTGGTCTCAGGCAAGAGTGACCCCCTGCGCTGTTCCTGCATACAGCAGTTCAGGTCACAGAGCCCTGGCGGACGGGTCAGGCCTGGGCGGAAGGCTCTGGAACAGAGCAGGCGTGTAGCTAACAAGCAGAGCAGGAGCGAATCACAGATTTTCCTTTGGGGGAGGACGGAGGACAGGCGTGGTGCTCACCCCTGGGGAGCTGTCCCAGACTTGGGGGCAGGGACAACGACCCTGTTTCTGTTCTGAGTAAATGACTCAAGGGGTTTGCACCCATTCAGGGGGACCCAAAAGGATCCAGTGCTTGTGTGGCTTGGAAGAGGGGATGCCCACAGGGCTGCCCAGGACCTGGCCCTCTGGTCGTGATAGCTGCCACCCTCATGGGACCTAGGAGGAAGGCGCTGTCATCACCCCGTTGACAGATGAGCCAGAGTCACTTGTCTAGCCTCTCAGCGGGAGGAAGGAGACCCCAGAATGAAGCCAAGCTGTGGCTTGCAGACACTCATGGTCTCCCTCCCACCACACCCCGACTTCCAAGTCTGAGAATGACCGAGGCTCGAGGATCCGCAGGAACCTCGGAGGGAGTCAGAGAAGACAGTCACTGCCCACTGCACCCCTGACAGGTGCCCTGTGCCAAGACGGCCCCCCCACGCAGCCAGCCCCTGCGGCCGTGATGGGAGGTGCCAGCGCAGTGGGGCCCCAATCTCACCAGCAGCCGCGGGGGGCTGGGGGGCAGGCGAGGTTGGCCCTGCTGACCTCCCCACTGGTCCCGCGAGGCCGCTGGCCAGGCCTGTCAGGGGTCATTGGCAGTCACTCAGTCTGCAGGCCCCAGGGGCATGCCCTGCCCGCCAGCTCCCTCACCCGGCCCTGACCTGGAGGGTGATTTATGCCGTGGCAGCAAAAGGCCAGGGCGGTGGGGCCTGGGGACAGGGGTCGGGACAGCCAGGAGGCGCCAGGGGTGAGGGTGGTAGCCCGCCCGTTGACCCAGGTGCCTGGGGGGCGCGGTGGGGGACAGCATATCCGCCAGCCTCCCTTGGCAGGTTGGGGCCTCCATCCCTGCCATCTGGCTCTGCCTGCCAGGAGGTGGGGGCCCACTGCTCACATGGCCCAGTGCGGGAAGGGGAGACAGATGGCCCTGGGCCTGGGGATGTGGAGGGTGGACATCGTTTGGTTCCGAGACGCTTGCAGGGGAAGGCACAGGGGCGCGTGCGCACACCCGGCGCCTGCTGAGGCGCTTTGTAAGCCTGGTGTGTCAGATGGGCAAGGCCTTCTCACGAGCCTTCCGGGCCAGACTTGCCTGGCTGGGCACCCTGCCACCCAGCGTGTGCACGGAGATATACACTGGCCCCTGCTCCTGGAGGGTCACCAGCCGGCTGTGGGACAGTGTCTCCCGCGGGGCCTCCCCTCCCAGGTCAGACCGGGGCCCCCACCCTGTCTGTTCCAGGGGAGCCGGCCTTCCCGTCCTGCCCTGCGCTCTGTCGTGTCTGTTAAGTCCGCACCCCGCTGCCCACCCCCTGCCCGTGCGCCCTGTGTCCCGGTGCCTGGCACAGCTCCTGGCTCAGCAGGGGCCTGGTGAGTGGGCGAGTGAGTGGAGACTCGGAGCAGTTCTGCACTGGAGAGAGGCTGGACCACTGGGCCGCAGGGTTCCCAGCTGGGGATCCGGAGTGCTAACCCCGCTGGCGAGGGTCTGGACACTCCTCCGGGGCACTCGGGAGGGACAGCTGCAGGCGCCACTTGCTCACGCTGACCGCAGCCAGGTTGGGCTTCCCAGCCAGTGCGCTCAGCACCCTGGAAGCGCGCCGTGCCCCGTGTTCCAGAAGCGCTGTCGTGGCTGGGATGGGCCCACCGGGGCCGGGGCTGGCAGCTGGGCATCTTCCTGCTCCCGCCCTGATGAGGCCCGGCATCTGCCGGCTCGGGCAGGACACAGGGATGGCTTTGCCAGCAGCCATACTGGTTTTCTGGCTTTGCCGAAGGTCACTGCTGCGGCCACTGGCTGATCTCCAGCGGGACGCTGTCAGGCCGGCCTGCTCCCTGAGGGTTTTATGGCTTTTCCATCACGTGGGTGCTGGGGCTTCAGTTGCTGTGGGAACCATCCCGGGCACCGGCATGGCAGGACCCAGGGGTGCTGATGGGTTTTCCCCAGAGCCTCCTTTTTTTTTTTTTTTTTAAAGAGAAAGGCGGGCAGGAATGAAAGGAGGGAGAGTTTACTTTTTGTTTATTTTGGTTGTTTCCCTGGCCCCGGCTGTGAACCCTTTCCGGCTTTTACGTGAACTGCACCCCAGGTGTGGGGTTGACACCTGAGCCACCAGGCCCAGAGCCCCGCTTCTTGCGGGAACGTGTAATGACGCTCTTGTGGTACTCCGCGGTCCCCTCTGCGTGCAGGAGCGACTTCTCCCGGGTGCGGTCCAGCCCCGGAGAGCGGGTCCTGCGCAGGAAGGCCTGGGGTGGGCCTGGGGTGCTGTGTTTCCGGCCAGCCCTGTGGCCACGTACCACTCCGGGCCGGCCGACTGGCGGGCCGTCTTGGCTGGTTCTGGTGCTGTGGTCTTGGGGCTGGGTCATCCTTTGTCTGGGGGGCTGTCCTGTCCACTGCAGGATGCTAAACCGGTAGCACCCCCCAATGGTGACAGCCAGACCCCAGGCACTGCCACCTGTCCCCTGGAGGCACAGCAGCCCCAGTGATTCTCAGCAGTTTAAGAAAGTGTCATAAAACGGGACATTTGAGGTGGGTCTTGAGGAAGGTGTAGGAGTTTTCCAGGCAGAGAAGGGGAAGGGGCCTCATGACAGAAGGCCCTGAGAGAGGAGCCAGGGCCACCTCCTCCCCAGCCCCACTACCCACCCAGCTGTCTCCTGGCAGCAACCAGGGGCTCCTTCTAAGACATCAGGGAGCCTTTGTCACTCCCCCAGTCAAACCACCTAACTTACAGCAACTCAGCATAATGCCTGGAATAAAATCCCAGCTCCTTATGACTTCTGACAGGCCTCGTATGCACTGGCCCCTCGCAGCTCTGTCCATCTTCATTCCCAGTCCACCCCGCCACGGACTCCCGGCCGTAGCCCTGCAGCTGCCCTGCTGGCCCTCAGACCCCAGCTCCCGTTCCTGCCACAGGGCCTTTGCATGTGCTTTCCCCTGGCCATGCTCTCTTCTACCATATACTTGCAGGTTCAGTCCCTCCCGTTTTCAGTCCTCAGCTCAAATACCTTGTCCCCAGGGAGGCTGGTGCTGATCACGCCTCCTTAAAATAATCTTTCTGCTGTCTCCTACCCTGCCTTCATCTCCCTAGTGGCCATCTGCAGTCACGGAAATGACACTTATCTCGTCGTGTGCCTGTTCACCGTCTGGCTCCCGTCTCAGCGTCAGACCCAGGCACACAGGCCCTGGGGCACCTTCCCGGCCACACCCCATGAGTGCACCCGAGCAGGTGGCTGAGATGTTAGCTGAACACACACACAGAGGGTGGGAGCGGCGGCTCTCAAACAGGTCAGGGCAGCCGGCGTGTTGGGGAGCAGGAAGTTAAGCCCAGCCGCACAGGTGCAGCACCTCTGGGGCTCACAGCGGCAGGCGCTGACCCCCTGTCCTGGGGGCCGGACTCCCCATGTGCTGTTGGCAGGGCTGGTCCTGGGGGCTCCCGGGAGGCCCGCTGTATCCTTGGCTTGTGTGGCCGCCACCCAGCGCCGCCTCTGTCCTCACACATCTCCTCCGTGTCTGTCTATTGTGTCTCTCCCTTAGAAGGACATCAGTCACTGGATTTAGGGCCCAAGTCCAGGGTGATTTCATTCAAACCCCCAGCCATGCTGTATGTCTGCACAAACCTAATTTCCAAAGAAGGCCCTGCTCGGAGGTTCCGGTAGATGTGGATTTGAGGGGACACATTTGACCCAGTGAACATCCTGCCCTCCCTCGGTGCTCCGCTCCGTCCCCTGCCCTGGGCCAGAGGGTAGCCACGCCCCACTGAGAGCCCTCACCTCCTTGGCTGGCCATCTTCCTGTCTGAGGGCGAGAGGTGCCCGTGTGGCCCCCGGCCACCGCGAACTCCGGGGCACTCGGCCTGACCCTTGGCCGTCCCCCTCCAGCACGGGAAAATCCTCAGCGGCAGCTGGACACCTCTTGTCCCTGTCACCCAGGACAGGCTCCAGGCTGGAGAGGTTCCCAGGGCTTATGCTCAGTCTGGTCTCCCACTGTGAGACCAGAGGCCGTTTCTCTCCCCCTTCGTGACACAGGGACGGTGGTCATCACTGCCTCCTTCCCTCCTTCCAGGGAGGGAAGGAACCGGAAGGGCTTAGATTGGAGCCTGGCGGCAGTGATGCTTCTGTGAGTGTCCACCAGCAAAAGCTCAGTCGTTCCGTGCACGCCCGAGTGCATGCCCAGCAGCAACCACGCCGCGTCTGCCATCCTGCAGGACGAGGCGGCGCCACTTGCGCCCCGGGCCCACGATCCTTGTCACACCGTGGCCAGGCCGCATGAGCTCTCTGGTCCTCAGCTCCCGTGCGCGGGAGCTGCTAGTGTCCCAGCTCTCTATGTAGGGCGGGCCGGAGCGAGTCCTCAGGACTGGACGGGACTGTCCGCAATGGCCAGGGCACTGGCCGGGCTGAGGCCTTTTCCAGACGGGCAGCCCCACAGCGCGCAACTTGGCCTGGTGCTCGCAGCTGCTCAGGCCGCTGTGTTTGGGGAGCAGACACCCTGAGGAGCCCACACGAGGAGCAGCGGGTGTGGGAACCTGTGGGTAGAGGGGTCTGTTGTGTCCAGGGCTTTAGTCGGGAGGGCAGAGGCCACGGCTCGCCGCGCCCGGGTCTCGTGTTCTGCGACACACGCTTGAAATGAACGCACACCCGCCAGTGCAGGGGAGAAGCTCCTCTGTGAGGGGCTGGGAGCCACACCCCACCTAGGGCCTGACTGTCAGCCCAGCGCGGAGCAGGGACCCCCTCCCTGTGTCCCCACCCTCAGTGTGGGTGCTGCTCGGTGTGGGTCCGGTCTCAGCTGGAAAAGTGGGCTCAGGGTCACTGGGCCCGGGTACCCCCTCCCTGTGCGCCATCTCCGGGACAGTCCGGGGGCCTCAGTGGACCCCCTGCGCCGCCTGCCTCCCAGGTCTGCTGACCCTGCGCCCTGCACCGTCTGTTTCCCGGGCGCCCTCGGCACAGCTGCTGTCTTTCTGCTGCCGGGCCCTTGATCTGTCGCATGGGAGCTTCAGCCTGCCTCGCCAGCCGTGTCCCCGGGACCGCTCCTTCTGAGCACGCGGCACCAGGCGGGGGTGCTGAGTCCCAGCAGCCTCTGCCCGCTGTGGCCTAGTCCCTCCCCGGGCAGCTGCGGGGTGGTTAGGGGCTGGACTCCACGTGTGGCCGGAGAGGGCGCCACTCTGCTCCAGGGGCGGGCGGGCACGTGAGGCTGAGCGCCCCGGAACGGGACAGGGACAGGCCCCTGCAGCGTGGCCGCGGCTCATGGCCCTCGCAGGTGCAGGCCCAGATTCTGTTGAGCTAAGCTCTGCACGGCAGGCGGCTGGCGCGAGCTGCTGAGCCTTCCAAAGGTAGCAGCCATCTGCACTGTGATAAAAGCCCCGAGGATGATAAATAGACAAGTCGCACTTTATTGGATTGCAGTTCGGAGCAGCCACTTCGGGTTTGGCACTGTGTTAACGACAGATTTCTGCTTCCCTTGCAAGGCTTGGCCTCTCCGGGAGAGCGCCAGTGCGGCCGCTCCTGGCGGGAGGGGTGTCGGCCTCACCCACCTGCTCTGCCGTGCATGCCTGCTGCTCCCCCACACCTGAGGGCCCTGTGTCTGGGCCACCCTTCTGGCCTCTGTGAGCTGGGCAAATGGTGGCCTTGACTGCGCAGGCCCGCAGCTCCGTGAGTGACGGCTGTGCGGCCCTCAGGCCCCTGCCTGGCATGCGTGTGGCGAGCGTTACGTAAATACCGTGTGGTTCTGCCATGCCTGGGAGGAGGCGGGGGGAGCTGGCAGGGAGCCCGATCCGGCCCTGGGCGCACACTGGGCCGGAGGCTCAGGTCAGCTACCCCTGGGAGGACCCTGCTTCTCCACTCACGAGTCAAGGCCTGACTGCCTGCTGGCTCTGCCCTGATCAGTGAGACCCTGGCAGTGACCGCAAGGCTGTGCCTCAGTTTCTCTGGCTGTCCTCACTGCGTGGTGGCGAGGCTTACATGACACTGCCCTCTCGAAGCTCCTGATCCGGCGCCTGGTCAGCAAAACCCGACCTGGGCTTTGGCATTCTTGGTTGTCCTCGTTGGGACGCTGGGTGACAGGCCTTGTGACAGGAACAGGGCAGGGGTGAGAAGGGCAAGGAGGGTGGTGGGGCCGGGCGGGGCCTCCCAGGTGTGAACAGGTGGGAAGAGGCTGTATGGCTCACGGGCACTGCCGGTTCTCCCACTTGGCCTCCCAAGTACAGCTGCCTCAGTGCCCCCATCCGGGCCCCAGGCTGTACACCCTCCCCAGCCCAGTAGCACCCAGAGATGCCCGGTGCTCCCACTGTGCTGTGTGCCCCGGGCTGGGCCTCCCCTGCCTCTCCCCAGCCCACCCCTGCCCTGTCCAGCCCCCACGCCCATGGACCCCCACCTCAGTGCCTGGAAAGTCAGACTTGCCTGCCTGCTCTGCCCCCGACATCAGTGGAGAATATGGGGGAGTGTGCAACCTCCCTCACTCACTTCATGGTTTGGGGTCCTGTGGGTGTCCCCCATTCTCCCCAAAGGATCCTTCCTTCAGACATATTGACTTTGGCCATCCCACTGACCCTGGTGGAGAGTGCAGGGTAGAAGACACTGGAAGGAGACCCACACGAACCTGCCCGGACCCACCATTCAGCATTCAGAACCTCGCCTCATCGCTTGACCTTGGACGAGTAAACCTCTGAGGGCCTCAGTTTTCTCATCTGGAAAGTGGGACCACGCACCACCATTGTGAGGACTCAGGCAGCACACTGAGGTGCCAGCTGTCACCATCCTGGGCTAGGAGCTCACCCTGTGTGTCACTCCTGTCACTTTCATAATGACAAGTGAGGCTGGCCCAGCTCTCCTCTTTCCAGATGGGGCTTGGTGCTTTCTTGAGAGACATGCAGGGATCGATCAGATGGCAGAGGCTGGATGGACACCCATCTCCCCCAGACCTGGAGCAACTGGGAGACATGGAAGACGTGAGATGGGGTTTTCGGTGTGAGGTCGCCCCTGGGGTGCCTTCCCGGCATCAAGAACTCTGGACCCAGCCGGCACCCAGCACCCAGCCTCGTCAGCAGGGCTCCAGAGATGTCACGCTGACCTGGGGTCACGCAGCCTCTCACTCCCAGGCAGGCATGCTCTCTCCCGGGACTGACTGGGGAGAGCTCGTTCCTGACGCCTGGGCCCTGTCCATCCCAGCACCGGGGGACCGACACACGGATCTTAATGGCAGAGTGAGACTCAGTGGAAGGCAGGGCAGGGCAGGGCAGCCTGGCGACTGCCACCCCGGACCCCTGCGCCAGGCCCTTGCCCCTGACCGTCTTTGGAAAGGTGTGTGGACGTCAGGGCTGGAGAAGACCCCTCAGCCTCCCTGTGTATCCACACTGCCCGGGAGCTTGGCAAACACCTGGGCCCAGCTCCAGAGATCCTGTGCCAAGCTTCTGGATGCTTCCACAAGATGATTTGAATGTGCCACCAGGGTGGAGACCCCTAGAGAATGCCGTGCTCTGTAACTCAGATCCAGAATGGTGGCGAGGGTGGAGGGCTGGAGGGTGTGTTAGCGCCTGCCGTGTACCTAGGGGCACTCCAGGGCGTGAGACCCCAGAGAGGAGGCAGGGCCGCAGGGGAAGATGCGCCCCTGCCTCCGGCACCTTCCAATCAGAGCGAGACCAGGCCTGCAGCCCCTTCCCCCCCCCGGCTCTCTCTGCGCCTCTGCCCTCCACCGCGGAGCTAACGTGGACTGGCAGGGGCTGGGGCTGGGGCACTGGCAGCCTGCCCTTGCCGCCCGCGCCCGGCCCGCCACCCCGGGCAGGAAACCACCAACGTGCCGATGAAGGCGGCCAGCGCAGCTGCCGTAACAGGTGAGCCGGCCGCGCGGCCTCTCCCAGGGCCTCCTGGAGAAATCCGTAATGAAGTGCAGCTGTGAACTCCGGTTTTGGGTCAGAAAGGCAATTTCTCATCTCTCACAGCAATTGAGTCGAAAATCCGGGAGGCTGGCTTCTCCCAGCGCCTCCGCTCGCGGCCCCGTCGCCAAAGCGGGAGGCTCAGCGGCGTCAATATTGACGCTGTCAATGGCAGGTGGCCGGGTGCGCGGGGACAGGCTGGAAACGGAGCCCGGGGGTCCGGGGGGACGGTGAGGTGGGAGCAGGGAGCAGCTGGCCGGGGTGCACGGGAGCCTGGGAGGCTGTTTTCCTCTCGTTTTAATTGGTCTTCGTGACTGATGAAGGGCCATTCACCTGGTCGCGGTTGCCGGCGCCAGGCAGCTGTTCCCACCGACCCCATCTTCGGACTGTGCTGGGCCTGGCGGGGTCCGGACACAGAGCCCGGGAGGCTGGGGGGCTCAAGGCCCTGGCTGGGACTCCGTCTGCAGCGTGGCGACGAGCAGGCCCGGCTCAGAGCAGGCCGTCCTGCCACCCTGGGCTGCTGGGTGGCCTGGGAAGCCGGCTTCCGGAAAGCCTAGTTGAGGAGGACACCGGCCAAGGGAGATTGGACCGAGGAGCCCTGACTCCTCCCTCTCTGAAGCCCGAGGCCTTGGCCGCTGCCCGGCGGCGTCCCTCATGGTCCCCAGGCGCGGCCTGCGTGCTGGCTGTCAGCCGCCTGACTGCGTTGCCACTGTGTGTGTGACCTTGCAGAGCCAGCCTGACCTGTCTCTGCCGCTTCTGTGAAGCAGAGGGGTTTGAAGAGCCACGTTGGGGATCGGGCATGACAAGGATGACAGTAATGAGACACAGAAGGGGACAGAATACAGTGGCTCTGGGCCCCTCCCCACCTGCACAGCCAGCCCCGCGGCCTCTTCGTGGCCACTGGACAGCCACCGTGGGGCCAGCCTCGGGGCGCCTGAGTGGCGCTGCGGTGAAGTCCGCAGCTACAGTCCCGTGCATCCTGAGGACCCGGGTTCAAGCCCCAGGGCTGGAGCGGGCCGGGGACCGACCAAGAGGGACAACTACATAGAGAGTGTCTTCTCCTCCCGCTCATGCCTGCCCCCACCTCTCCTTTATCACGAGGACACCTGCAGGCAGTAGGTCGCCCTTTCGAGTGTATGTTTGGTGTGTGTGCACACGCACACAGCAGGAGGGCAAGTTCAGTGTCTCCCCACCGCGCAGCCCCGGGACCCTCACGGCCTTCCCCTGCCCGTCCAGCCCTGGTCCTCAGCTCTGCCTTTTCCCTTTGCTAGAATGTGATGTCGACAGAGGCCAGGGTGCAGGTGGCATGTTGCGTACGGCAAGGCTCCTGGGCCTGCAGCTGGGCGCCCCGAACCCCTCCCTGTGGCTGCTGAGCGGTGTGGTGACCACCGTCGGTCTGTCCATCCCTGCCCGCGGACACCAGGGCGGTGACTTGGCTGCAGTTGCTCGAGGCCGTGGACGGGGCTGGGATTTGTGTCGGGGCTTCACAGCCGGCATCTCTGCAGGCTGACGTGTGCTCGGTGAGGCCGTGTCCTGCTGTCTTCCTGGTGTCCTCACTCAGCCTCCGGTGGGCTCGGGTCTCCCTTTCTTCTAAGGACACTACCTCATCACGGGCCCACCCTCAGGAGCCCAGCTAACCCATCAGCTCCAAGGGTCCTGTCCCGCCTCCTGATGCCTTCCATGGGGTCAGGCCTTCAGCAGATGAGCTGGGGGCACACAGACATCAGTCCCCACGCACCCCACAGTCTGCAGGATCACTGTCCCCTGGAACCCGCCATGATGTTAGGGAGCCCAGGTGACACGGGGCTCCTCCCATGGGCCCGCAGTCCGAGAGGCCCTAGACTGGGCCGCCTACCCGCCGTCCTCCCCGCCCTGTGCCCAGAGGGCCTGGGCCCCCGCAGTCAGAAGCACTGTGCCCCAGACCTGCCCCCAGTTACAGGCCCGTCTGGTCTCGAGGCCTTTGTCGCTGCCGGGGACTCAGGCCAGTGCCAAGGATCGGATTCGACTGAAAGGACGGGGTGCGGAAGCCCTTCCCCAACCTGGCCTGGAGGCGGCCTGCAGTGATGGCACCCCAGCCCGGCGGGGTTTATCTGCTCACCGCGTTCACAAGCTGGGACGTGCCCGGGCCTGGTAATTACCGTGGGGTGAGCCCCAGAGGCCCTGCCCGTTCTCACCAGGGCACCCACCTCTCCCTCCCCCCAGAGCTTCCCCATCCGGGCGGACTGGTGGGCGGCTCTGGAACTGCTGGGAGACAGTCCAAATGCTGGTGCCCAGGCCCCCCTACTCCAGCTGACCAGGCACTGCCCCTTCCGGGACTCACTCAGCTCCCGTGGGCACAGGCTATTCCCCGTGAAGGCCTGCGGCCGCTCCCCAGATCTAAGCAGGGGCCCCAGTAGAGACCTGCCAGAGGCAAGCAGCTGGTGGGCGGGCTCCGAGTGCCTTCCGGGAAGGCGAGGGCCTGGTGGGGGTGGGCGGCTGCTGGGCCCCTAGACCCCCTCCTGCAGCACCGAGGTCTTCACGGGGAACCCCTGCCTGCCTGGGTGTCTCCAGCAGTAGCTAACCCCTTGCCTGTGTCTTCCCAGCTCCCTGCCCGCCCAAGATGCTCTGCACAGCTGGTGGGCAGACTGGCCTGGACACGGGCCCCAACTCAGGGTCTCGGAGAGCCACTGACTTCCTGGGCCCTCTGCTAAATGTGGGGGCAGCACTGCACCAGCTTCCAGCTCTCACACTGGCAGAGGTTCTAGACTTGGCCCCCGGCACTGCTGATGGGGGTGTGAAGAGGGACTGTTTGGGACAAGTTTTGTTTTTAAAGGAACCGTGTGGCAGGATTGCAGGCAGGTGAGCAGGAACAGAGAAAGGAGAAAGAGCACTCATTTACCTGGTTGTCACCTTGACTGTTTCCCGGGGCCGGGTCCCTGGGATGCATGTGGACTATGCTCGGCCAGAGGCGGCTGACCTAAACGTTGCTCCACCAGGGTGCACCACTTTGGGGGGACTTTGCCACGAAACCACCCAGAGGCTGGGGCCCCTCCGCAGCCCTCTGCCGTCCATGTTCCTGCACCACCAGAGACATCTGGGACAGACTGCATGTGGGCCTTGCTCTGCACAGCCAGGTCATGCCAGGTGCTTGATGATGACGATTAATTGGGAAGGGGCGGCTGCACGTGGGCTGTGGGCCAGCAGTGGAGGGAGAGGGTCTGCTGGTGAGGCAGGGCCCCACGCTCAGGTGGGTGCAGGCGGGCAGGTTTGTCTGGCATGACCCTGGCCCCACTGGAAGGCTGGCTGGCCCCCAGGAGCAGGCCCTCACCCCAGTGCGTGCCCGCTGAACCAAACCTGCCACCCAGGCCAGGGCCGGGCATGCACGCAGCACGCCGATCGTGGGGTCAGGGCCTGCTCTGTGCACCTCACAGACAGATCAACTCGTGTTGGCCCCACGGGCCCTGCGAGGAGGGTCTGCGGTGTCCCCACATTCCAGATGAGGAAACTGAGGTTCAGAGGGGCTGGTTCCTGGCTACATGGTTGTCAAGGGACAGATGGATTCAAACCTGGCTTGTCTCCCCACCCAGCTGCGTCCAGAGGAGCTGGCGGCTTGTGATCAGCAGTCTTCCTGGAGGAGGGGCCCTGAAAGGCAGGACACAGCCAGGAGATGGACCAGGGTGTGACAGGCACCGAGTGTCTGGCTTGGGGACCCTTGGAGCTGGGGCATGGGCGGGGGAGCGCCCCCCACCACCCGGAGAGCATGTTCTGGCCCCGCCGCCCAGCACACAGCCCGCCATTTCACACGCCATGAAGTAAGGGTGTGTGGGGGGGACCAGTACCCACTGGGAGTCCCCAGGGAGGACACGGTCGTTTTTCTGCCTTGTTGTGTGTGAAAGGACTCTGGGGGCTAAGTGGTATTTAAAGAAGATGAATCTGGCATCTGGAGGAGGGAACGCTGCAGTGTGAGGCCTGTGTCTGCATCTGAAGAGCTGGGAGGCTGGGGGACCCAGCCTGGAGTGGGGGCGGCCCTGCCTTCCCCTGGAGAGACCTGGGGCAAGCTGTGCTTCCGCCCGCCTTTCCCCTGGGGCCAGACACAAGCCTTTTGCCAGAGTCACAGGGAACCATTGCAGAGAGGTCGGGAGGGGGCTGGGGAGAGGGGGCACCAACCCTGCTGGATGAACGAGCCCTCAGGTCAGCCCAGGGCTGTGCCACTGGCTCAGGATGGCTGAGCTGGTGAGCATGCCGGGCTCCTGCCTCTCCTGCTTTTCTCTGACCCCAGAAGAAAGGGCAGCTGGCTTTGGCCCCAGGCCGCTGGGATTGTGTAGCCAACAGCCTGATAAGGATGGGGACCGGAGGGAGAGGCCCTGTCCAGCTTATCTGGAAAAGGTCAGGACCCCAGAGCCGGCAGGACCAGGAGTGGGTGGAGGAGAAGCCAGAGGCAGGGGGCGGGTGGTGGCCAGAGGCCTGGCCGGAGGTCCCAGGAATTTCCCTGTTGGTGGGCTCTGACCTGATGAGGGATCCAGGTCATCCTCCAGTTTCTCCCCTGACTGTCAGGGTCAGCACAGCAGACCTCGTGGTCCTCCTCAGGTTGTCATCACTGGGCAGGCCGGCCGAAGCTCCTGGCATGCGGGGAGTGCGGTGCAGGCAGGGGGTGTTTCTGCCGGGGGGGGGGGGTCTCTCTGCCCCCAGGGCCTCACACCCCAGGAATGAGCCCAGGGCCATTCTCCCAAATGTCCAGCTCTGGCAGGGTGGGCAGGGGACAGACATGGGCGTGGGGCGGGGCGGAGAACCCCTGAGCCTAGAGAACATGGCCCAAGGCCTCAAGAATAGCTCGACATTTATGACCTCGCCTGACCTGGCCGCCTGGGCCCCTTCTGACACCCCTCTAAACTGCCCTGCTGTGGCCCAGGACGGAGGTCAGCACTCCTGACCCATCCGCAGCTGGGGCTGCGGCCGTGCCTGCGGCATCTATCCATGCTGGGTGGTATGTGGCTCCCCCTGGAACCCTGGGTCCTTTGTCCTGCTGCCGAATGGGAAAGCGTCACTGTCTTCCTTGCCTGGTGGTTTCAAAGGCCGCTGCACTTTTCTCCCTGGAGTGTGGCACCCGGGCCCTGATAGGACGCAGGTGGACTGACGCTGTCTAGGGCCCACCCTGCTCCCCCCGCTGCCTACACTCACTCCCATTCATGGGTGTGTCTGTCCTTTCCCCCTTGGCCTGATTCAAGAGTGGGAAGGAAGACTATCCCTGGGAAAGGGGCTAGGGTTGGGAAAGCAGGAGGCTCTCCCTAAGGTAGCCACCACCAGCCCATTTGTACAAACTAAAAGGTGCCTCTTCCTCCAGTAGACACTCCCCTACCCACCTCCCTCCACCCCGTGGCCAGGTATATATTGATGAGCAGAGGGAAGACTCCTTTTCCCATTTTATCCAGGTGTTCTTGTGCAGTGAACAACCTGGACAACTGTACGTGGAGGTCCTGCGCCTAGGTCTTCTGCTGATTCATCTCACACACGCACCCCCACACACCCCCACCCCACCTTTGACATGGTCCTGTGGTCCTGAACTTTAAGAAGAAAGTGACAAACGGAGGCACATCCCAGATCCCAGGACTTGGGGAATGAACTGAGAAAACCAGGGGTGGGGTGGGGTGGGGTGGGGTGGGGGTAGATTCAGCAGACTCTGGGCTTGGAAGTGGGATGTAAGTAAGAATCTGAAGTCTGATGAGAGGGGCAGGGCTCTCCCTGTGGGGGAGCATAGACTCTGCCCCAAGGCTGGAGGGAACCTTTGTTTTAAAGGGAAGGCGGCACTGGCAGGAAGCAGAGGAGGCTGGGTCCCTGAGTGAGGGCCCCACTTCAGCTCCCTGATATGGGGGCTGCCGACTCCCTGAGGGGTGTCCTGTGCCCTGCAGGCTGCCCAGGTCTCTACCTACTGGATGCAATAGCACCCTCCCCACACAGAGAAGCACAGTGGCTCTCCCTCTGTCCCCAGGCACCTAGGGCGTGCCATCAGAAAATATGGACCCAGAGGTGTGCTGTCGTGGGTCTGGGAACACCCCCCCCTTTGGAACTGCCCCAGTGGTTGTAATAACTGCAGCACTAGAGACCCCCTGGGGCAAACTGTTGCTCCAACTTGAGTCATCAGAGTCACCTGGGTGGTGGCTCCAGCTAACCGCCCGGGTTTAATTGGAATCACCTGGAATTCTCAGGCTCCAGCAAGTGTGGGAACCGGCAGCCTGCGTCTCCATAAGCCCCCGGCGGCGGGAGGCTGGGAATTCTGAGCAGAGGCCCCAGCTAGCCGCCTCGCGGGACCTCAGACCCCCGCTGGGTTTCCTCCCTCCTCCGCGCGGCTCCCCCCACCGCCCTCTCCAGCCCCAGGCCCTGCTCACTGCGCAGGCTCCTCCCCAGTGACTTTCTCCCAGCCCTTCACCAGCAGGCAGCCCGCGCCCCTCCCTCCCTCCGCTCCCAGCCGGCGGCTCTCAGCGCCGGCTTGATTTAGTAGGCGTTGGAGGAGAAAGGCAGCTTGAAGAGTCACTAAGAGCCTGGAGCTCGCCTGCACTTATCTGAAAAGGAGAGGCCGGCAGCCCCTGGGAGGGAGCTGGGGTGAGCCAGGAACAGCCTCTCCCAGGGGGAGGGCGCTTGGCCGCCTGCCAGCTCCGTGGCTCCACTGGGCAGCGTCAGACAAGCCCCTCCACCCCCAGCTACCCCCAGTCCAGCGTGAGGGCGACCCCTCCTTGCCACACCCTCTGAGGGGGGAGGGGGAGCCTGCGGGGTGGGGGTGGGGTCCCTGCAGTGGGCACCTGCGTGTGGGCCTCAGCTCCTTGCAGCCCTAAGTCAGGGAGCAGAGACCCCGGGTTAGCATTGCTGGCCCTGGGCCCCAGGGAGGTACCCTCTGACTGCTGAGCAGTGCTGGGGGCAGGGGAAGGCCCCGTGCGAAGCCTTTTGGCTGTTTGCCCGCCCCCCCTCCTGGTTCCCCTCCTTCTCCTGCCTGATGAAAAATACAAAAGAAAACTGCGCCAGTGCCCAGGTCTGGGGAGCCCCAGCCCGCGGGCTGGAGAGATGAAAAGCGGCCCCAATTAGAGGTTACCATCGGTTCTGCAAACTTGGTGCTCGGCACTTGAACTGTCACGGCGGAGCCTTAATTAGCAGCGGCGGGGGAGAGGTCGGAACAACTCAGCAGTCTCGACAAGCGCCTTATCTAGTGCGGGGAGCGGGGGCTGCCGGCGGGGGCGGGGGCGGCCTGGCCAGCGGGAAGGGAATAAAATGGTGCTGCCAGGCGGCGGAGCGGCCACGGCTGCTGGTGCGTGAAGCCTCGGCGAGGGCGCGGGGTGCTCCGGGGGGCGTGCGCGGCTGGCTGCACCGGCTTTCCAGGCCCCCCAGCCCCCCAGCGCCCTGGCGCCGCCCCCAGGTGCCTGCCGGGGGAGGCGGGCGCGCAGCCGGCGGGGCGCCAGGCGGGGTGGGGGGCGCCCCCGGCCATTCCTGACCCCCAGTTGCGGGCGTCCACCCCTGCTCCCCAGGCCCTCTGTGGAGACATACCCCCCACCCCGTACCGCGATCCCTCGGCCCCCTTGGCACCTCCCCGTCCCCAGTGCCCCCCCACACCCGGCACGCAGAGGGCAGGAGGAGCGCACGAAGCGCTGGGACGCCCCCAGCACTGGGTGACCGCGCCCCCGCCGCCCGCTAAGCCGGGAAGCCCCTCCTAGAGGCCCTGGGCCCCGTGCCCAGGAGGGCGCTGCGCGGCATGATGGACAGGAAGACGTGGTCCTCCCTGCTCCAGAATCTCAGTAAGTGCTGGCTCTGCCAAGTGGCAGGGGGCCCCTGGGGGGGACTTCGCGGGGGCGCCGCCCACCCCGACAAGCCCTGACCAACCCGGAGTCCTGGGATTGCAGGCTCCTCTGGCGCTGCGTCAGCCTATCAACTCAGAAAAGAAGCCCGTCGTTTATTTTTTAAAGCAGAGAAGCCCCATCTTCCCGGCTGTCTGGCAGGGGAAGCGAGATCACCTTCCCATTTGGTCCAGGCTAGGTGGCTGCCAGTTAGTGACCCCAGGTGGTGTGGCAGCCCTGGCTTGGCCCCTTTGTGCGGCAGGAAGCCATGGGGCAGAGACCCAGGAGGCAGGAAGGGGGGCGTTTCTACCCCCTCTACTGGCAAACAGGTGGGGAGCAGCCGGTGGGTTGTGTGACCTCCCAGTGTGCTGGCTCTCCTTGGGCCCCGCCCTCCCCGGGGTGGGGGGGAGAACTTTCCAGTGTCAACCTCGTGGAGAAGACATAGCAGGGGTGGGCGGGGGCGGGGAGGAGCACCCTGCAGGCTGAGGGTGTGAGGATCAGGGAGCAGGCCCAGGATCAGGTTTGCAGTCCCTTCAGGCTGGCTCTGGTGGCAGGGGACATCCTGGCTGCAGCAGGCTGCCAGCCTCCCTGCTGGCAAGCTGGGGGAGGCTGCCTGGCCCCAGGGTGCCCCTGCTGCTCTCCCCTGCTGTGGGATCTTCTGGGATCCCTCCGTCCGCCATCCCTTCCCACCCTGTGTTGCCTGTTTGAACTGCAGCTTTGAAAGCTTTTCTCCTTTTGCAAACTCGGGTGGGGGAGTCGCATGTGGAGAGGTCGCCAGCAGCTGCTGATTATAGTCCACGGTGTAGAAAGAGCTTAAATCAAATCTCCGTCCGTCAGTCCATCAGATGTCGGCTTAGGTGGTTTCCTGGGCTGTCCTGGGGGGCCTGGGTGGCAGGCAGCTGCTTTTCCTTCCGCCGGATGAACCGACCTCACTCCCTGGTGTTTGCTGCCCCTCCCTGAGGGCCACGGGCCACCCTGCCGCCCGCAGTGCGACCGTGGTCAGTCACAGCACACTCCAAGCCTCAGTTTCCCTGAGTGCACAGGGTGGCAGTCTGCAGGCGTGCCCACCATCTGCCGGCCAGACCATGTCCCTGGCAGGCAGCGTGCCCTGTGGGATGCCATGCTTTTCCCCACCTGGAAAGCTGACCTCCTTGCAGCCGGGAGGACCTCTCTTGTTCCAAACCCAGCCAGAGGGGCAGGGAGGAGGAGCATGCTGGCCCAAGGGCATGTGATGAGCTGGATCACTCGCGAGGTGGGGCCACGGGTCTCAGAAAGCTGCAGGAGGGTGACTGGCGCAGAGCCACTCATTGCAGCAGGTGAGGGAACAGCAGAGAGGTTCCAGGCTCTATTCAGGTCACACGGCCCCTGGGCTGGGAGGGGAGGCGTGTGGGAGCCTGGACAGTCCCACCCGTCGGGCAGTGTCCCTGGCTGGCCGGCCATGGGACCAGGAGCGCCTCTTCCTCCAGCTCAGCATCTGGGAGCAGGCCGGACCCCTCTGTGGCCTGCTTCTGCCTGTCCCGTGGAGTCCAGCGCCCTGTCCTCCAACCAGCTGAGTGTCTCCGCTAAGGAGACCTGGCAGTGAAGAGCCAGCCCCCTGAGCTGCTGTCCTTCCTCCTGGCTGTGTGACCTGGGGCCAATGCTCTAACCTCTTTGTGCCTCAGTCACCCTGGTGGCGTAGGGGTTTTGGTTTGACCTTCCTAGGAATGAGTGCGTCAGTCCAGTGACTGGTAGTGCCTGCGGGCAGTCAGGTTGATGAATGTCAACTGCTCTTACTTTCCTTGCCACCTGGAAAGCTCTCAGCTTCCCTGCAGGCCTGTAGCTCAGCTTGGAGAGCGCCTCCTCTGAGAAGTCTTCCAGGTTGAAGACTGCGCCCAGACACAAGTCCTCTCTCCTCCCACCCTCCTGGCTCATACTGCCTTTTTTTTTTTATTTGGAGAGGTACAGGCAGGAATGAAAGCAGGCATGCAGGAAGAGAGGAGGAAGACGCATTTTATTTATTTTTATTTCATTGTTCGCCCTGGTTGTCCACTCTCCCACCCCACCCCAACGCAAAACTCAAACCAGGAGTATGTGGCCTGCGCTCCTTTGGAGGCAAGTGACCCAGCTGCTGCTCCACCCGCGCGCACCATATTCCTTTTTTCTAGGTGAAATCCTTTGAACCGTTTTCACTCCTGTCTCCAACTGTCATGAAGACAGGACCCTCTCACAAGTACGTAGTTGCTGCCTAATTCGTGCGGTTGGATGATTCAGGGGTGACCGTTCACGTCTGGTCCCACGTCTGACTTTCCTGCGGACACTGGTTCCGTGTGTGGGAGGAGCGCCCACCGTCCACATGGACCGTGCGGGTCCGCACACGGCCCCCGAGGCTCTGGAGCACCCCAGCCGCAGTGCTCAGGCCCTGGGGGCCAGGCTCACCTGTGGGCAAGCGGGGCAGCCGTGGGGAACAGCTGAGTAGGCGCGTGGCCGGACTGCCGGGTCACTTGTTGGAAGCACGTTGGCGGGTAAGGCCGCTGCCGGCCGTCAGGCAGGGCGCCGGAGGGATGACTGTACCCTCCCTTCGGAGGGCAAGGGCAGCGCCTTTCAGCGGAGAGAACTCCCGGGGTGGGGAGGTAGGTGGTGTCACTTGTGTGTCTTCCAGTGAGTCTTTCAGATGAGCCGTGTCCAGGTTTGCAAATAAGCGCTGCTTTATTTGGGGAAGAATACGGAACGAGCAGCCTGCAGAGACCCTCAACCATGGGGAGCGGCAAGTGGAGAGGTGGGCTGGGCGGGCGGCTTCCAGCCAGCATCCTGGGCTCAGCTGTCTTGGGTGGCCAGGTTGGGGCACCTGGCTCTGCCTCTTCTTGACTTTCCTCCGGCAAGAAGACACTTAGCCTCTCAGTGCCTTGGTTTTCTCATGTCTCAAAGGGCAAATGATAACCGTACCTGTCATGTTCTACTGGGCTCTTGCTGTAAACGTGCCAACCGAGATGGTGGCTTCAAACAGGGACAGCCACCAGCCTGCTGTGTGCCCGGCAGGTCTCACAAGGTTGCGATCAGATGGGGGCAGCCGGACACCCCATCTCTTCTCTCCCCACCCCCACCTTTCCTGACCCAGCCTGAGTCACGGTGCTGCTCAGAGGCAGCCAGGAGCCCTGCTAGACGGTGGGTCATGCCTGTAAGCACTGCTGAGGACAGAGTCATGAAGCGGGCGGCCCTCCTGAGTCTTGGGAGGACGTCCAGCCCATCGGGGGCCCCCACCACCAGCCTAACCTGGGAGCTCAGCGAGGGACAGCCATGTCCCTCTGCTTGCTCCTACGCACCACGCCGTCACCAGCACCCTGGCACGGGCACCTCTTCCCCGTCTGCTGGTGTCTAGGGGTGGCCCGAGCCCTGGACGGCACTGGAGCATGAGCGTGCTGGGAGTGGGTGACCGGCTGTCCTGCAGCTGAGTGCCGTCCACGTCCATGCCACTAGTGAAGGATCTCGAGATGAAATCATCCCTGATTAGGGTGGCCCGAAATCCAGCAGTGGTGCCCTTTGAGGAAAGAGACAGCGGAAGGGCCCTGTGATGATGGAGCAGAGATGGAGGGTCGCAGCCACAAGCCAAGGATGCCTGAGGCCTTGGCAGGAAGGACCCACCATGACGAGTGTGTGGGGCCAGCAATATGTTGTTTTTCCAAGACCCCCGTGTGCAGTCACTCGATCCTGCAGCCTTGGAAACAAAGAAGACATGATGGTCGAAAGTACTTGGAAATACCAGCGCCTTTTCCTCCTGGACCCCACTGGGAGCCGTGGGACAACCCAGAGAGCCAGACCCACCTTTGGGGAGCTGTGTCCCCGGTCTGGAGGCTGGAAGGCCCTGCCGCTGCTCTGCTGTTCAGACGGAGAACTCTGCTGGGGGCTGGAGGCGGAGGAGAGCCCCGCTATGGAAGGCTGGAAACGCCCAGCTGGGCCAGGCCGGCTGCCCTGTTCATCTGGCTGAGGTGTCGCTGGCCCTGGGCGGGGCGGCCTGCAGGAGCCCCCTGCGCGCAGCTGTGTATCACCTCCCACCTTCTCTTAGAAGTGAGCGATGCCAGTGGCGGTCTGCGTCTGTGTCCCGGGCACGTGGAACATGCTGGAACGAGTAGGCACTGAGTCCCCGACTAACTTCAAAGGACTTGTGGGGCCGGCTAGGCGTCTGCCTCCCTCACCTGACCTGCCCTCAGCCTCAAGCTCACACGTGTCCAAGCAGCCGCTGGACAAACACAGCTGGTGGAGCAGACCCGGGGCCACTGCCTTTCCCAGGGGTGCCGCCTTTGGGGGCCCCGCATCGGCACAGGCCCCGGATCTGTCAGGGTGTCCGCACTGGGCTCACTCTTGCAGTCAAATCTCTGGGTGTTTCTTTGTTGGGGCGCTAAGCTCAACATGGGCCCCCGCCGCCGGGCAGGTGCCCGTGGGGAGGGCTGCACCAGGCCCCCCCGGCCTCCAGAGATAGAGACCCCACGACCCGCTGGTGTTTCTTTTAATTAGAGGTGATTAAGACGGCGTCCCCGGCTGTGCTTTGGTAACTACTCCAGGAGGAAGCAGAGAGCTGAACGGAACCTGAAAAAATAAAAAGATAAAATAAAACGCAGCGCATTTTTAATAGCGATTATCTCCCGACACGCGCGCGCTGCCATGTGGCAGCTGCGCAGCCCGCTGGAGCCTGATTGGGGGGCGGCAGCTGCAGGGTCGCTGGGGCGGGGCTCTGGGGGCACCCCTGGACACCCAGCCACCCCTCACTTCCTGGACCCCGCCCCGCGCCCCATGAAGGGGCTGGGCTCTGAGCATTTCGGGGGTCAGTGCCAGGCTCAGTGGCCGGAGTCACTGGGCCACACGCCAGGGGCCTCTGCGTCTCCGCGCGGGCACTTGCCATCGAAACATGCAGATGATGTGCGTGCGGCTTCCATCAGGCCGGTCGTGCGGCCCGGGTGAGAGGTCCCGCTCCGGCCACAGCAGGGCGGCCCCCGGGGCATCTGAGGCTGGGAGAAGTCCGCGTGTGGGCCGCCACCCCGAGACTGCGTGCGCTTGACCTTTCTTCATGGCGGCGGTGCCCTGGGCATTCGGGGCCTGAGCGGCACTCCTGCCTCCACCCTACATGCTGGTGACAGCTCCCAGTGTCCCCAGGGAGCAAAACGGCCCCTGTTGAGAAGCATAGGCTTGACGTGACGGTGTGGATGTCCTGGACCCACAAGACCCAGAGGCCACAAGTGGAGGGGCTCACACAACAGAATTGGCTGGAGGCCTCAGGTCTCAAGTCCAGGGCAGGTCCTGCCCGCCTCTCCAGCTCCCAGGGGCTCCAGGCATCCTTGGCTCGTGGCCTCGTCCCTCCGTCTCCGATCTTCACACGGCGGCTCCCTGTGTCTTGTCCTCAGAAGCTCGGTGGGGCCGCCGCCTCTCTTAAGGGCCGGCTGTTGGAGTCAGTCACCCTAATCCACTGTGCTCTTGGCTTCCCCACCTCTGCTGTGACCCTGTTTCCACACAGGCGCACATTCCAGGTTAGGCAGGACGTGGTTTGGGGACACCAGCGTGAGGGAGGGGGAGCCACAGCAGGCAGGGCCACCAGAGGGTGGGGGATGTTCTCAAGGTCACGTGTGAACAGAGAGCAGGTGCTGCGAGCAGCTGGGTGAGGCCTGCACCCTGCTCTCTGCAGGCCGAGGTGCCCTGGTGGCTGGGGGTTACGCCCAGGCCTGGGGCACTGTCCGCATCCAGCCTGAGGACCCGGTTCACAGCCCTGGGGCGCGGACACGCAAACATGAGCTGCCACATAAAACAAAATGCTCCTTCATCCTCTTTCTTCCTGCCTTCCTGCTGCGCCTCTTTAAAAACTACAAAAAAAAAAAAAAAGATGAAGGAATTATCTCAGGGCAAGTGCCCTGGGCACCAAGTTAGCGGCGCAGGGGGCCTCCAGGGTGTGTCCTAGGGTGGGTGCAAGCACCCCCAAACTGGGGACTTGGGCAGCACGTTCCCCACAGTTCGAGGCTGCTCGTCCGAGCCCACAGGGCCACGCTCCTGCCCCCGGAAGGAGTCCTTCTGGCCTCTCGTGGCTGCAGACCACTGCTGGCTCCTGGCATTGTCTCGCGTCACTTGCGGCTGAGTGTCTCCTCCTAGAAGGACACGCATCGTTTAAGGCCCACCCAGAGAGTCCAGGGTGGTCTTTCAAGATCCTGTATGTCTGCAAAGACCACTTTTCCGCTGAGGTCAGTCACAGGTTCCAGGGCTTAGGATGGGGCATGTCTTTTGCAGCCCCCTGTCCACCCGCACTGGGTGTCCATGAAGACTTCTAGTTTAGAAGGGCCTTGTGCCTGGGCTGTGCCCTTGTCCCTGTGGTGGAGGATCCGTGGGAAGGACATGCTGGCTACTGAGCAGCCCAGGCTGAGGGCCCAGACGGGGCCAGGCCACCACGGAGAAGGGGGCGCGGGAGCGGCAGTGAGGGGCTCTGATTATGAGGACATCAGGCCCCTGGGGCAGCCTGTTCTCTGGAGGATTTCTGATTGTCTGCTCTTTGCAAACAGCCCGCCCTCCCTCCACGCCCCTCCTCCCTGCCCTGGGAGCAGGGGGACAGCTGGAGGTGCAGGGAGGAGGTGGGAGGGGGACCCAGGCGGCAGGGAGCCGCAGGGGCTGTGCCAGCCCGGGCAGGGAGTCACATTTCATTTCTCTCTCTGCGGCACTTCCCACAATTAAACCTGAGCGTCTTGTACTGATGGTTCTGCCCGCCGTGCGAAAAGCCGAAAAGCCGTTCCCTTGCTGTGACCCTGGCGACACCCCCTTCCTGGCTCCCAGCCTCCCTCCTCCTCTCCCCTCTGCTCCTGTCACCCCTGCCCGCCTCCCGTTGCTCTCTGCCTGGAGCTGAGGACCCCCGCAGAGGATGGGCCAGGAGGGCCTGGTGCTTGTTTGTGAAATGAATGCTGCTTTTAATACTTGTCCTCACCCCTTGTCTCCCCGATGTTTACTGGACATACCCCGCGGGGCTGACCAGCCTCTGCTGGGACCTGGGCGCCTGGATTTCCCAGTAATGTCCCCTCGGCTCAGGTACCAAACGTCTCCAGTTGATCTCCCAGCGCAGTGGGGCGACCCCACGGCCTCCGTGCCACCGCTGATGGGGCCCAGGTGCGGTGCATTGTGACTTGTCTCGACGCCCCCAGTGGATCCTTTGACCCTGTTTTGGCCATGCTGACCCCTCTCTTCTCGGCCCCTCTGGACAGATTCCAACTCTTCTGTCTCCTGCCCCCTTTTCTGGGCCCCACCAGCCAGGTCCCTGGGACCGACAGGGCAGCACAGTGTACAGAATGAGTGTGGACAGGAGTGGTGAGGAGCTTCTCATGGTCCACAAGGCTCCCTGGGGCAGGGAGACCAGGAACCAGGGGTCAGCAGGCTTCTGGAGTCAGGACGGTGTCCCGAGGGCCAGGCCAGCAGCACGGCTTCTGCCCTTCCAGCTCGGCCCAGCTGAGGCGGGACAGACGTCCATGAGGGTCAGTGCTGTCTTTCCTGTTAAAGGACAGGTGCAGGCAGGGGTGAAGGCAGGCCGGCAGGAGGCCAGGAGAGGAAGCAATACTTACTTAGTTGCTCGTCTTGGTTCTCCCAGCCCCGGGTCTCAAACCTGGGTCCTTGGGATATGTATGTACCCAGCTGCTACTCCACTAGGGCACTGGGGATTATTTTTCATTTATTTTTAAAGGAAAAGTGCAGGCAGGCATGAAGGTGAGTAGGCAGGCAGGCAGAGAGAGGAGGAGAGAGCATCTTCATTTTATTTGTATTTAATTGTTCATGCGGCTTGTTTCTGCCTGGGACGCCAACCAACAGGTCTGTGGCCTGTGCTCCTTCAGAGGTGATTGACCTAACCGCTGCTCCACCCAGGGCATTATAATGTCATTATAATGACGGGCCTGGCCTGCGGAGCCATCTGTCCATGTTGTGTGCCCGTCTGCGATGCCGGCTGTGGATGCCGTCTCGGGGGCTGCAGGAAGCCCACCCAGGTCCGGGGCCTGTGAGTCCCTTGGAGGCTCTCTTGGAGGGAAACGGGACAGCCTGCTTCTGTCGAGAAGGAAGGGGGCGCCCAGAGGGAAATGCTGCTTCTTGAGGCCTGCGGGCTCCTGTCTACACCACAACGGGCCCCCGGGGCCGGGGTTGACAGAGGTCCTGGCACTTTGGAGGGACCACGAGACTCGACGGAGCCCAGAGAATCCCCCGCTGAGACAGTGAGGGGGTGGCGGGCGCCCCACTCTCCTGCTCCTCTTGCACAGTTCCAACCAAGGTGACGTCAGAAAGTCTGTGCCTCCAAGCCACCTCGTCACAGCGGTGGACACTGTCAGAGTTCGGTGCAGAATGGCGCAGGGAGAGGGTCGTCGTCCCAGACAGGGCCCTCAGCGCCTCCGCTCCTGCCCTTGGCTGCTGGGCCCCGGCGCCGCCTGCCGTGTCCAGTTCCTCGTGTTCCCGTCTGGTTGCCCCTTGCTGTCCCGCTCCCGCTGACCCGGCTCCCCCTCAGGTGGCGGGACCCTGGCCCGTTCTCTGACCAGCTCTGTCAGAGCTGTTCCTCTGGATTCCGAGCGTCTCCCTGTGGAGCTGGGCGGCGCCAGGCAGGGCCAGGTCCTGCCTGTTCCCAGGAGCCGTTCCCAGGCCTGGGACATGCGTTCAGGCGGCTCCGCAGTGGCTCTGGGCACACGCTCCGTTTGTGTGGCCTCGGAGGCCTCAGCCAGAACCAAGCTGAGACCTGGCACCTGTGTGGCAGCCACGCCCACTGCCGGACCCCTCGCCCCAGCCTCCGGCCGCGGAGTCCCTCACTGGCCACCGGCAGGCCTCGAGGCTTCTGCTCCTTGGCACTTTGAGATGCCCGTCCCTTGGCGAGCGTCCGCGTAACCGCATCCTCGCCGGGAGAGCCTGCGACGCACCCGCCTGGAGGACCGCCTTTCGGGACCCGTCATGCACGCGGCTTGTCACTGACCCATGTGACGCCACCCATGGATGGGGCCCACGGCCACACGCGTCTCCCTTCCGTGGTCTGCGTGAACTCAGGACGGCCCTGGCTGCCGTCTGTTTTCTGTCTGTGGGGTCAGCTCTGCAGGACATGCACGTGGCGGAGCCTGCAACCAGCGCGACTACTTCGTTCTCTCAGGGAAGTGTCCCGGGGCTGTGTGTGCGGAGCCCGTGTCGGCCTCAGCAGCTCTGGGCGCAGGTGCCAGTGCACAGTGGGGAAACTGAGTCCCAGACCACCGTGTTGACGTGTCAGCGCCAGGGCCCCCTTCCTTGCCGCAGGCCTCCAGGCCCTGTTTCTGGACCGGACGACTCAAAGCTCAGAGTCTCAAGTGCTGGAGATGGTGCCGGGAGGGGGTGAGGTGGGACTCTGCCTCCTGTGTGCCGCGGGGGCCCCTGGCGCCCTGAGCACGTGGTGGGACCCTAGACTCCAGCCCCCTGAGCACCGTGAGCTGGTGAGCAAACAGGCGTCGGTCACGGACATGCGCCATCATCGGCCTTCAGTGCCAGGACTGGAGTAGAAATCTGTAGTCAGGCCTCAGCACCCAGGGCCCGAACCCCCAGGTGATGCTGTGGGGAGCAGGGGTGGGCGTTTGGGGATCATTCTGGGCCCACTGGGCATGACAGGGCAGAGCCTCAGAACCACAGGTTCTTGTGGGTCACGGGCCTGGCGGGGAGGGCGGGGAGGTCTGAGAACCTCCATCTCCACCCCCTCGCCTGCTCCCAGGCCCTGGGAGCCCCCCCTGGTGCCCCAATTCCTGAGCCACCTCCTGGGGCCTTGCTGCTCCTGTGGCCATGTTACCACCCTTTCTTTGTTCTGGGAGGCCTCACGGGGCCCCACAAATCCTCAGCCTCCCCAAGCAGGTCAGCGGCCCAGGGCTCTGTCCCTGCTCTGTGCGTGGTGTCCCCTTGCTCTCCTGGGAGACAGCAGCAGGTGTGGTGGGCAGTGGGGGGCTCTGAGGCTCCCAGAGAAGGAGGGACCAGACTGCTGACTGACACCTCCAGAGGCCCAGGCTCCCCCGCTTTGGTTGTGACACCCTAGCACCTCCCTGAGGTTTCAGCCTGAGGCCCCAGCTCTTCACCTCCCCTCCCTCTGCTCCTGAAACAATAATCGCCCGGGGCAGCTGGGCTGGGCTCTGCCTGAGCACACTGGCGGGTCCCCCAGGGAGCAGCTGAGCAGAAACCTCAGGTCTCTGTCACCCCCTCCTGGGGCAGCAGAGCACTTTTGCTCGGATTTCAGTTGTTTCCTGACTCCAGCTCTTCCACAAGGAGCCAGAGCTGGCGGAGTTGAGCCAGGCTTCCCAGGTTCAAGTCTGGGCTCTGCCGCTGGCTGGCTGTGGAGCCTTGGCACATGGCTCAGCCAGGCCAGGGCCAGTTCCCGGATCTGCAGCGGCGCTAAACGCTACTCCCTTTGGGAAAGGCAAGTGGCGTTCTACCGCATGAAGCACTTAGTGCGGCGTGGCTGACTGTCGGGAGAGGCAGGCACAAGACACAGAGACGACGGGGTGAAGGCGGAGGGCTGTGCAGCTCGGGAGGGTTTTGAGGGGTGTGTAGGAGTTTTCTAGTTAGCGGACGTTGACTCTTGAGGCTGAAGGAACCCAGTCAAGGGGTTGAGGTTATTCCTTTGCATGAGTACTTAATGTGGCATTTCATTGAGCTGGAATCCTCTGTCCTGTGTCTGCCACAGTTTAGACAAGGCCTGTTTTCCGGAAGCCCCTGGCGTGGTCGGGGTCCGCCTTGGCTCGTGCCTCGGTTTCCTGCTCTACAAAATGTGCATATATTGGTGCGCCCAGGTGGAGCAGCAGTTGGGTGACTTGCCTCTGAAGGAGCACAGGCCACATGCCCCTGGGTTCGAGTCCTGGACCCGGCGGGGGCACAACCAGTGTTGACAACTAAATCAAATAAATGCTTCTTCCTCCTCTCTGCCTGCCTGCCTGCCTGGTCACCTCCATTCCTGCTGCACCTGCCCTTTAAAGCAGCGGGTCACTGTGGCTCTCTCCTGCAGGCATGGTCTGAGGTGGCTGCGAGGTGCACCCCTGGTACAGCTGGCTGGGGTGCAGCCCGATAAAGCCTGCAGACCAGGGTTCCAGACTTGGGGCCGGTGGTCAAAAAAAATCAGAGTCAAAAACAAACCTGAGTGCCGTAGACAGGAAATGCCTTTCAGTGCCAGCTTCTGTTTTACACGGCGTGAGGCAGCCGCCATACCTGCCTGGGTGGGTTGTGGGGTCTTGGAGAAGGAAAACTGGATGGACGGGCGCACCGGGGGTCACTGCCCCCTGAGACCTTTAACCCCAGGCAAGTCCTCCTGTCTCCTCTGTAAATTGCAGGCTGCAGGGCTAGCTGCCCCAGTGTAAGACCCCGCCCGGTGCCGGCGGCTACTCCCCGGCCCTGGGCTCAGTCAGTGCCCTGTGGGCAGCCCTTCCAGGGCCCTTTCTTTGCTGCCAGCCCGTGCCAGGCCCTGGGCCCCGGCCCCACCCGCGCGGCCCTGCAGGATCGAGTGTCCCAGAGGCGGCGGGCTGAGACCAAAGGGACTCCAGACGCACACCTGCGAGCCTGCTGGCAAGTGTTGGCTTAATGAATTGACTGTGTGCAAGCCTGTCCCTGTGTGCGTCAGCCAGCGGGCTCTGGGCGTGCGCCGGATGCGCCGAGTGCACGACTAGACTTTAAATAAGAGTGCGGTCATTGTCTGAATAATTGAAGAACATCAGGAAGAGACAGCAACACTTGGGTGACACGCTCTGGTCCTTGCTGGCACAGCTCAGCTGCTGATGGCCCCTCTGCCCATGGAGAGAGAGCAGCTGTGAGATCCCGATGCTGCTGACACACCCTCACCACCGCCCAGAGTCGGGCAGGCGGAGCGCCCCCATTTTCCAGATTGGAAAACTGAGGCTGGAGGGTTAAAAGGCAGAGAGCACGTGTGAGCCTGGATGCAGTAAAATGGGCTTGCCCCCCCCACCCACCTGCTCCTGCAGCAAGAAGGCCAGGAGCCTGCACACCCTCGGGGGGCAGGGCGGGGACCCCCTCTGGGGCAGCGTGGGGTTCGAGGACAGGACCAGGAGGGTGTGGGGTTGGGCCACCTGCTGGTGATGGGCAGTATCCCTCTGGGGACATATATCGGCTTTTTCAAAGCTGCATGATGCTAATTAACCAGAAATGAAAGCAGCTGATTGTTTGGAAGAAGCAGTAACTAAATAACGCAGAGGGCACCACAGGGTGAAATCAGAGTGACCACCTGTACATCTGGGGAGGCCACAGATGGGATGACGCCGTGTCTGGGCGCAGCCTGCGGGAGATGCTTTAGGCACAGGGGCTGGCCTTCCCCAGACCCCTGGGGGCTGCTTCCCCAGCTTTACATTTAGGGAAACAGGCACAAAGAGGCTCGCTCTCCTGCCAGCATCACCCAGAGGAGCTGAGACTGAGCCCGGAGCCCTATCCAGCCCTCACCAGCATGCCTGCCTCCTTGTCCCTCTGCCCCTCTGTATGCTCTGCAGTGACAGCATGTGGGGTGTCTCCCCTGACCCCACCCCCACCCCGGGGTCCCTGTGCCTGGCCTCCCCTGGGCACAGCGGCTGCACCTGGGTCCAGCCCTCAGCACCTACCTGCTCTCTCGACAGTCAACTCCAATTCCTCACACCCGTCTGCGGCCCAGAGCCGGCCGGAACCCCAGCACTGACCGCCCCTGTGGGACCCCCATTGCCCAGATGGTGTGGAAGGCATTTTGCCACCGTGGACAAAGGCAGGGCTTGTGGTTGTCAGAAAACCAGCTGGAATGTTCCAGGAGGCATCACGCCACCACACTGCTGTAGACAAGGGGACAGCCAGCCAGAGACAGCCTCCAGGGCAGCCCAGCCCTGGGCTGCTGTGCGTCCTTGTCACCCCTGCTTCTTCAGACATAGCACAGGCCCAGGGACGGAGAGGGACTTGCCCGCAGACCCAGCAGGCTGTGGCCCAGATGCAGCCGCCTGAGGCCTTTCTCCATCAGGGAGGCAGCCAGCACTGTCCTCATGTTCCTGGGCCTGCACCCCTGGGGTCCTCTCACTTGGAGTGGGGAGGAGGGAGCGAGCTGGGTCCCCTCCATGCGCTGTGCCCACTGCGTTTGGGGGGAGGGGGGGCTGTCCTTCCTCTGGCAGACGCCACTGCACCGCGCCGCATTAAGGACAGATGGATGGCAGCTAATGAGCCTGCTTGCACCATTAACACTCGAGAGCCTTCCCGGGATCAGAGCCGCAGCCGCTGCCTGCTTGTCACTCTCCGGTGGCGTCGTGGTGGCTGGCTGTGCATCAGCGTGTCCTAATTGTTCCTGTCACTGGGGGCCCGCTGCCCCCTCCCCGCAGCTGGCGGGCTGGCAGGAGCTGCCCTCCAGGCCCCCACCTCGTCCCTGCCACTCCTGCCCAACCTGGCCTGGGACCTGCAGCCCCTCCTGCCCCTCCAGCACTTTGAAAAGGAGACTGAGACCCACCCCGCCTGCACTGGGGGCTCCCTCGCCTCAGGGAGGAGTGAGGTAGCGACGGCCCCGTTTCACGGGTGTGGAATAATGGCGCTTCAGAGCCCCTGGTTCAGCTGGGCGCAGACCCCGCCTCCACGTGGGCACCACCCCCCTGCGATCCTCGGCTTGGGCAAGAGTCCTGCCGCCCTCTGTGTCCCTCCCCTGGGTGCTGGGCGCTCTTGTTCCTTCCTGGGCACGTCTCCACATTGGCACGTGGTGGTTTGCGACATTAAGGCTAAATTGTTTTTTTAATCACTTTCTCCTGTGTGTAACCCATGGATCCCCTGCGGCGCCAGGGGCTCGCCGCCCACCAGGGACTGCTCGGAAAGCAGAGGGCATGAGCTTGGGTCCTGCGGTCCCTCACAGGCCCCGGCCTCCCCAGGGCGCTCTCGCTAACTCAGACCACTGCTCAGAGCCACGGCCTGCTGTTCAGTGGCACTGAGTCACACGTGGCCGCGGCCATGGCTGTAGAGAGGCTTGAGTGCCAGCTTTGCAGGCCTGCATTGGGGGCTGTGGCATCTGTCCCTGCTGTGATGGAGCATGTCGGTGTGAGGACCCTGATCTAGGTGGGCTGTGTCCTGGGTGAAATGGCCGCTAGCAGCTGACAGGGCTCCTGTGGGCCAGTCACTCTCATAAGCCTCCTGGCAACGTCATCTCTCTGTGAGGGATGGGCAGCCGCGACCCGGGGCCGGGCGGGGGTAACGTGCCCAGGTGACATGGCTAGGAACGTGGGGTCAGATGTGGGCAGTGTTCCCCCAGTCCTCTCTGGCAACCTGGTGACGGACACGCTTCCCAGGGCTCCGTGAACCTTTCCAGCAGATGGTCACCTGAGCAGGAGGGGACCTGCGTCTAGCCCCGGCCAGACAAATGGGGCCGACCTGCCTGGTGTCTGAGGGCGGCGGCCACCCCAGACACGGTGTTGCAGCGTCGGTGTTGAGGGCAGTGCCCAGGCAGGCAGGCCCGTGACCTCGGACAGTTTGCCCGCCTTCGGGTCTCAGTCGGGGCAGTGCCAGGCTGCAGCTCCTCACCTCACAAGGTGACCCTCACAATGCCCCTCCGTGTGCTGTGGCTCCCCTGCCTTGATGATGGGGAACCAAGGGTCAGAGACCCTCCCACTGCCCGGCCAGAGTCGCTTGCAGCCCAGCAGCCAGGCAGCCAGGAGGGCGGCCTCGAATGCCCCGGGAGCCAGTGCCGGCCGGCAGAGCCTCCTGCGGGAAGGCTGACCCTGCACAGCCATGTCCCCGTGTGGCAGTCTGACCGTCTCTGTGGGTTGGAGTGCTCCCCAAATTCACATCCAGACAGAACCTCAGAATGTGACCTGATTAGGAACAGGTCTGCACAGGTGTTAAGATGAGGTCACCCTGGATTTATGGTGACCCCGAACCTAGCGACCGGGGTCCTCGTAGGAAGGAGAAAGACGCAGACACAGGAACAGGCCTTGGGACGATGAAGCAGGGTGGAGGGACGCGGCCACTAGGAGCTGAGGAGGCAGAGAAGATGCTCTCCAGGCCCCCAGAGGGAGTGTCCTGGTGTCGTTTCAGACGTCTGGCTCCAGGACATGCGAGAATGAGCTTCTGTGTTTGAAGTCCCGGGCCGCACACGGAGGGATGGTTTGGTGGCACTGACCGGTCCCTGGCCTGTCACGTGTCCCTGGTGTCCCCGTGCTGGGCCCTCCCGGGCGCTGGATGTCCAGCAGCACCTCACCCTCCATGGGAGCCAGGTGGGACTGCAGCCTTTGTTGTTTACTGGGGGTGCAAGGCTCAGATGGAGGGACCCCCGAGCCCAGAAGTGACCAGCCCTCCGAGATGCCGCTCGCGAACATGCACGGTCTCCTCACCTGCAAAAAGGCCGCAGGTGGGACAGATGTCTGCAGGCGCCACTCAGCCCGTCCTTGGAGGCCTCCGCGGCGCACTTGACCGTGGGCTCAGGGCTGGTCCCTTGAAATGGAGGCAGATGTCCTGGCAGGAGGCCGGCGGCGGGCATGGCTGTCGCCATGATGACGCTGGCCATCTCCCAGGCTGCCCCGTTGGCCCGCCAGCCCCGTCCGCCCTCTGAGCAGCTGAGGGCACCCTGCGCGGAGGCGGCTCACAGCCGGCAGATGCCACGGCCACCCCGACTTTGATCCGGCCGGCGGGAGGGCCGCGACGCCCGGCTGCAGCTCAGAGCGCGCATCCGTCAGTAGAGAGGAGGCTGTGTGCCGTAATAGCGTGGGGCCTGCCGGGCAATTGATTTAAATCATTTTATAGAGAACCTATGTAAAATAAAAAGCCTTTAATCACATTTGTATCCATTTCTAGGCTCAGTAAATCAATTTGAATTGAGCCGGGTTACAGCTGATTGCTGTGTGTCTATACGGTCAAATTAATGCGGCCAGTCTGCGGGGGGACTTCAGCGGGGGGCTCCTGGGGGCAGGCTGGATCCCGACCCTGACCCCGGGCTTCTCTCCTTCCCCAGCCCTGTGCCAGGTGGTTCGTGAGGGTGCCAGGAGTGTGTCCATGCACCCCATCCAGGGGCGGCAGTCGTGCCTCTGGGATGAGCTTTCCCACCACCTGGCGCCTGTGCCCTCCCTGATGCCGGCCCGGGGCGGGCTGCCCGCTGTGTCCACCAGGGCAGGAGGCACTGACTCAGGCCTCCTCAGGGTGCGTCCCTCAGGCAGCACAAGGGGCCCGGGACCTTCTGCTCCTTGCCCAGCATGTGGGGCACCTGGGTGCAGCAGACCGCACAGCTGGGTGGGCCTCGGAGACAGCAGCTGGCACCAACCGGAGGGCTGGTGCTGGAGCCGGGGCTCTGGGCAGGTGGACGGGCCGGGTGCAGTTTGAGAGGAGCGTCGGTCAGGAAGGTGCGATTGGGAAACAACTGGAAGGCGGCCAGAGAGTGGGCCCAGCCGATGTCTGGGGACAGCGGTCAGACGGGGACAGCAAGAGTGAAGGCCGAGCCCAGACCCGGGGAGCCCAGGCGGGTGGTGGAGCAGGCGCAGCTGGCCGGACTCGGGGGGGTCTGGGCAGGCCAGGTCTGAGCCTCTGGCTGCTGAGGGGGGGGGTCAGGTCTCATAGGACGGAGCCACTTGGGGACCCTTAAAACCTTGTGTGGCCGGAGCAAGGTCTCAGCCCTGCACCCGGGGACACAGCCCCTGCCCGCATCCACCAGTCCGGTGGTGGCCGCTCCCAGTTGTGGCCTGTGGCTCCTGAGGACAGGAGGGTTCTGTGTCACCCGCCGTCATCTTCACAGGGGTCTCGGGGTCTGCTCTGAATGTCCTAGAGAGGGACATCTTCCTGCTTGTCCCCTCACTGCGGTGGCCACGCCTGCCCCTGGGGAAGCCGATGCTGGCGGCTTGACCGGAGCCTTGTGCCCGGTGATGCCAGGATCTCGCGGGCAGGTCTGTTGGACCCTAACCAACCTGCAGTCCCACTCCCGCAAGGTTGCTGCTCCCGGCCATCGGTCCAGTCCTCCCCAGCCCCTCGCAGGCCCAGTGCCACTCACAGAGCCCGCAGGGCCTGCCCCGCGGCCACTCCCTGACCGGCCTTTCCCGGGTGCAGCTCTGAAGTCTCACTGGGTGCCTGGCACACTCCCCCTCTGCGAGCTCATTTAACAGGCACAGCGATGCCGAGAGGCAGATGCTCTCGTGCCCCAGGCCAGAGAGGTTCAGCAACTTGCCCCGGGCTGCACCGCTCAGAAGTGGCCCAGCTGGGATCGGAGCCCGAGGGCTTCCAGATGCCGCCCCGTCTTCCTTCCCGGCGAGTCTGCCCCCCAGGGATCACGACCCGGTACTCGCCTGGGCTCACATCACACACGCTCATCCTGCGAGTATTTGTCAAGCACCTGCTGTGCCCTGGGGTCGGGGTCCAGCGCGGGGGCCTCAGGCCGGGCCGAGGGACGCCTCTGGGAGGAGTCTGGTGTGTTGGGAGAGGCGCCTGCATGGCACACACTCTGGCCACAGGTGCTCGGCCAGTGGGGATGCCCCAGAAAAACGACAGCCAGGGTGGGGATGAGAGCAGCGGATAAGCTCGGTGGGACAGGCGGGGGGCTGCCCGGAACGTGACGCGGGGTCGGCGCCGTGCGCTGGGGCGGCCGTGCTGGCCGTCACCTGGGCAGTCACGGCCGCTGAAGTGCAACTGGTCAGATAGGGGCTGCATATGCGAGGGGTGTCCCGACAGCTCTGCCATGGACGAGAGCGCCGTCCAGACGCCGTCGCTGCCCTGGACGCTCGCAGGACGACGCCGGCTCGCGGTGCAGCTCTCGGAACGTGCTCCGTGGCTGAGCGGCGGTGACTGCTCTCAGGGGCCCCCGCGGGCTGCTGACCCTCCCTGGGGCTGCCGGGTGGTTCCCCCAGCCGCTGTCTGAAGCGACGGGTGCGTGCTCTCGCGGTCCAGACGCGGGTCCAGCCTGGCTCAGCGTGCGTCACCGAGTCTTGCCCGACGCGCCATCTTGTGAGGACCCGGGTTACTGGCTCTAGCGCCGCCCGGTCCAGCCTGCCCCGTCCTCGCTGGTTCAGCCGCACAGCCCTGTCCAAGCAAGGCTGCAGTCTGGCTGGACTTGGGTCTGCGGGGACCCACTGCACCCAATACAGACTCACTGCCGGGAGGAGCTCTCGGGCTCGTCACCCAACCTCTCTGGTGACGACAAAGGAGCGGGCCCAGGCCGGCGTGGCCCCTGGCATCCCGAAGCAGTGGTGGGCTCAGCCCCTGCCCGGTGCTGCCCCAGCAGGGGTGCAGATAAGGGAGGTGCCTGCTGGGCGAGGGACAGGGCCCTGGTCTGGCCCAGGTTGGACATTTCTAGGTGGGTCCAGCAGCCTCCCTCCTTCCACCAACACAGAGGAGCCTCACAGCACTGAATTATTCAGAACGAGACCATTCTAGGGTTCCGTGGCCCTGTTGGGGTGGAGAGAAAGCGGGGAAGGCCCAGGTGGCAGTGACCATTCCCTAAAAGCCGCTGAGCCATCATCAGGTGAACTGGGGGGACCGTCCCACATTTTCTGCAATGGGCACCCAGGAAGGGGGAGCCCCGTGGGCGTGAGTCCAGGCCCTGCCCTGGCCAGGGGACCCTCATGGCCTCTGGTCCCTCCAAACGCAGCCCTGGGGAGGGGCCAAGGGTGGACCCCGGGCCTGCTGGTCCTACTGGAGGGCGTGCGGCGCCGGGGCCTGTGTGCTCCGTCTGGTGTCCCCCAGAAGCAAGTGCCTGCTTTTTCAAAAGCCACAGCCAGGTGGCCCCAAGGAATCGATGGTCTCGAGAGCAGCATGGCACCAAGTGCGGAATGTGGCTGACGCGGGTGGTGGGGACACAGCCGAGCAGGCCTCCTGCTTCATTTCCCTGGGGTCGACCCGTGGTGTCAGTGACTTGACCCCGTGCCCCGGAGGTGAAAGGGCCCCACTTGGCAGCCAGCAGAAACTCCTGGAACCATCCATCTCTGCCGCCCGTGCCCCGAGCGCGCCAGGTCGGATTAGTGATGGTGCTGCCGCGCCTGGCTAGGACCCGCTGCAGCAGGTCTGCGCCGCAACCCCGGGACCGCAGTGCCAGGGACGGGTGTCCAAGGACAGGCCCTCAGGGCGGGCCCTGCAGGCGAGGGCAGGAGTGGAGTTGAGGGAGGGACCTGGGGGGAGCAGAGAGTGGCCGGTGGACAGCAGGTGGATGGGGGTGGGTGGCTGCGGCAGGAGGGGCCGGAGCAGAGGAGACTCTGGATTAAGGCCCAGGTGCGCCCATGGGGTGTTTCCTGGGCCCCCTTGTTATCTGGACCTTTGAGTCCCACTGAGGGTGCAGCTCAGCGTTACCCCAGGGACAGCGGAGCCGAGCTGCTAGGCCACCAGCGGTTCCTGCACCGAAGCCCCCCACTGCCACGTGGCGTCCCCTGACTCTGCAGCCCTGGGCCTCGGTTTCCCTCGGTGAGTGGGGCCGTGGCGCGCTCCTGAGGGTGGCTGATGGTTCAGACCAACGAGGTCACGCGTGGATCCTCCGGCTGGGCCCACCTTCCCGGGGAGGCGCCTGCTTTTACCTTCAGGGTCTGGGTTTAAAGCTGCTTTTCTCTGCACGGTGCCGAGCTCACGCCTTACAGCTGCCCTCACGCGCCCGTCCGTGTCCAGTGCTGCACATGTACGTCACCTGCGCACTCTCGTGCACACACGCAGCACCCACACGCTTGCACGTGTGAGCAGCAGTGTGGCCAGGTCCCCAGAGCCCGCTGCCCGCCTGCAGTGGAGTCCGGCGGAGGCTCGGCCACGGGCCAGCGCCTGGGAGCCATCGTCGCCCGGCTGGGAAAACGACCTTTAAAAGGACGCTTTCGTGAGAACGTACTTAATCTCGCCAAACTGCACACTCAGATGGCGACACGGTGACTCTGAGGTGCGTTGGCCACAATTAAACGTTTCTAGAGCTTCAGCAGCTCCCTCCACAAGCATTTGAACCCCCGCCGCCCTCCGGTGCCCTTTCCGCCCGCTGGACCGGCCGCAGCGTCCACACCACCCGTGCGGGCTCCGCGTGGGGAACGGCGGGCTCGGGCCTGCAGCGCCGCGGGGAGGAGCCTCTCGGAAAAGCACAGGGCAGGTGGGGTGAGGACGGGGGGACGGCCCCCAGGGCCCCTGCTGGGTCTCCCGGAAGGAAGTCCGAGCGGAGGAAGCAGCCGTGACGCTGAGGGTCTGTGGGAAGGTGAGGGCCACCGCAGCCAGCACCTGGTCACCCTCACCCTCTGGCCGGGCCCTCGCATGCAGGTGTTGGGACGTCCCCGGTGGCCGTCCCTTAGCCCGCGGGAGTCATCAAAGGACAGAGGGGACCCCAAGGTCTGTCCCTTTTGCTCCGGTCCTTCTGGGGAGGGGACACCAGATGCCGCCGAGTCTACATCACATGGACACCCTCCTCCGCCCCCCGAAGCCCCAGAGAAGCGATAAACAGATCTTTGCTTCCTGGTGCTAATTTGTTTTCAATAGGTTTCAATCAATGATGCGGGGTCCTCAGAAGGGAAGTGCACTAGTAATTGGCTAAAATAAATCACTTGGCGCTTCAAAAGCAGCCCTCCACCGAGATGCCGGCTGCCCGGCCCTCGCTGCTCCAGAGGCAGTCGTGTCTGTCCCCACCGCCTCCGGGCGCCCGGCTCCATGGGGACTGCGGGGCCCGGAGGAGGGGCTGCTGGCAGTGATGAATTTGGCCGCTCGGCAGAGGTCACCCAGTCTGGCGTGCCAAGTCCCTCTGTCTTCCTCCTCCCCGCCCACGTCAGTGTTCCCCTCCGTCAGAAGTGTCTGAAAACAAGTCCTGGAGGCCTGCAATCTCAGGCGCAGGTGCAGCAGGCTGCACCCTCTGAAGATGTCAGGGTGGGGACCTTCCTGACACCCCCTCCTGAGTGCGCCGCCATCCTCGGCGTCTCTGGGCTTGTGGCTGACTCCCTCTGTCTCTGCCCCCGTCGTCACTGGGTATCTAAGTCTCTTCTCCCTTCGTACCCGGGCCCCGTCGCACAGGATAAAATCCCACTCCAGTCCGACCTCTTCACAGCTCGAACGTGACCCTGAAACGAGGAGACCCCGTCAGAGGCACCAGGACTAGGGGTTCAGCCTACCAGTCGGGGACACAGTCCAACCCACAGACTCGCTTCAGGTTAAGGATAGCGGCCGGCAGGCTGTCGTGGACAGAGGCTGCGCCCTCTGCGTGTGGATTTGGGATGGGACTGTCCTGTGCCCCCCACCAGGCTCCCCAGGGGGCTGTACCCCGGCCTTGCCAGGTTTGCTGATCAGGGCCTCCGATGATGGCCTGTTTCCCAGTTTCCTTAGGACCTGGCAAGGCTCTCCTCTCCAAGCCTTTGTGCCTGGAGGCGGGCGGGGTGGGCAGAACAGCAGGGGTGGGGACGGCAGTGGGCGCCCGACACAGGTCCCTTGGGACTTGTGGAAATCATGCTGGAGCTGAGCGCCCCTGCCGGAGGCTCAGCGGGAACCCCATGCCCATGGGGAGTTCTCCGGGGCAGGATGATCCCAGGAGGTGGGGAGTGGGTGACATGGGGGCAGCTCGGTGGGGACAGAGGGGAGGGATGTGCACACTTGCAGCAGAGCTGGAAAGAAGGCACCCTAAGGGAGTAACCAGGACCTCCAGACCCCCTCACAGGGGCTGGAGGGGAGCCGGGGTCCTGCGGCTCCAGAGCCTGTGCCTGTGGTTAGGAGGGCCCGGACACAGGACGGGGAGCCTGCCCCTCCGCCTGACTTCGTGCTGAGACCACAGGTGGGGGTCATGAGTCTCCCGCGCTCGCTCTCCTAGGCGTCTCAGTTGTTTGAGTGCATCCGCTCTTACCAGCTGCCTTCCCGTGGGGAGGCAATAGATGGTTCCCATTTCACAGATGAGCACAGCTGAGGCGCCCAAGGTCATGGCACTTGACATCCAGGCAGAGCTCGGAGAGCCAGCCCTCACCCCAACCCTATTGCCTGTTGGTGCTGAGTAAGGTTCCAGGAAACTGGCCTTTCCTGCGGGGTCAGCACTGGGCCTGGGCAGAGCCGAGTCCCCGAATTGTGGTCCCCGTTCTCGGCTTGTCTGCAATCCTGGCGGTGAGTCCTCCGACCTCGAGGTCCTGTGTGCACCTCAGAGATTCAAAGAAATTGGAGAAGGCTGAGTGGTCAGGCGCAAGGGTGCGCGTGGCCCATGACGGGCTGCCAGCTGGGGTGGAGCTCCCAGGGCTGAGGGGGCAGATGCATGGGGCAGGAAGGGCTGAACCCAGCCATGAAGCTTAAACGGTAGGCTGGGATGGAGACAAGGGCATCCCTGGGGGCCTGGGACCTGGAAGTGGAGCGATAAAGAGCCACTCACTCCAAGACAAGACATGCACCCACCACGTGGTCTCAGGGAGGCAGGGATGGGACAAGGGGGTTCCAGCCAAGAACGCCCCCAGCAGGAGGCTTGGAGCTGAACACCCAACAGAGAGACGGGACAGGAAGCTGTGTTGGCATCTGCAGCAGAAACAGTACAAAGGCCCCGTGGTCCCAGCAACCCCCGCCATCGGCCCAACTGTGAGGTGTGGAACCACTGAGGAGGCATCAGCACGCTGTCCCCGCTGGCTCTCAGCTTCCAGGGGCTGCTTGTTCTGACTCCCCACTGCCATCTGCATGAGCCCCAGGGAGGCAGCCCACGACGGGAGGGAGGTGAGGGCAGGCCCCCTCCTGGCTGACCTCCGCCCGCCTGCCCTGCCTGGCTCGCTGCCCCTCTGCTCACAAATCAGGGCCGCCTAATGAAGTGCGCCCTGAAAGAGCTCCAGGGCCCCTAGCCGCGCCGGGTCAGAGCCCCCACGAAATGACAGCTGTAAGACACGGCAAGGGGGAGCGGGGCCTCTCGCCCTGCCTGTAATTACGGCCCCGCCGAGTGCTGATTGCCGCAGTCCAATTAATTAAACACGGCGGCGACCCAAATTATGGTCCCTTGCCTCGTACCGAGCAGTATTTTTAACCTTAACTGTCGGGGCTGAGCTTAAATTTCCTATCTGGACAGACGTGTCACCCGCGGGAGAAGGAGTGGTGTTGAACCGAACCTCGCCGGTGACAGACCCTGTAATTAGAAACTGCAGTGTCCCCGAGACTGGTCTTTAAAACTGTCAGAAGCCAAGCAGCCGTCATTTGATACAGGACTGTCATTACCCGTGAACCTATTAGCTGCAGGTAAATAACATATTATGCCGGGGACAGAAAGCAGGCAGGTTGGGGATTCACTGAGGCTTAATGAGGACCAGTGGCGAGAAAGATGGATGGTCATCTCCCGCCTTCATTACGAGGGAGAGTCAGGTGTGGCGCTGGTCACGAGCGGAAGGCCCGGCTGCTGACACGGCAGAAGAGGCTGCCTTCCCTGTCGCCCTCCCTGACACGCTGCCCGCAGGTCTCTTCCAGCCGCGGCGAGTGCCGGTCCTGTCGGGGGGAGACCTGGTGTGGACACCGGGGCTAGAGGGCTGCTGGGGGTGCAGGGGAGGCAGACCTGTGGCCGGGGCACGCGGCCGTCCAGTACTCTTGCCGCCGTGAAGTCATACCTGCAAAGGCCTTCTGAGCCCCTGGGGGCCGGTTTCCCAACAGCAGGGTGAGGCCTGACCTGGGTAACGCACGCACGAGCACCTTCAGACACAGGGGTCACTCGGCTGTCTTTGTGACGTGAATCCAGGGAGCCGGGAGCAGCGGGTTCCTGGCGAGTGAGCCCCGCCGGGCAGCTGCAGGGAGCAGAAAACCGAACACGGGGACTCACACCCGCGCTGTGGTTTGGTTTTTGTTTTAAAGGGAGGGTGCAGGCAGCGGTGAAGATCGGGCAGTCAGGCAGGAAGACAGAGGACGATGAAGCATCTCTGTTTTGTTTAGCTGTTCACACTGATCGTTTCCCCCTGGACCCGGGACTCGACCCCAGGGGCATGTGGGCTGCGCTCCTTCGGAGGCGACAGCTCTAACCACTGCTCCACCAGGACCCACCCGGAACGAGGGCACAGAGGTAGGTTAGGTGGACGCTGGCCAGTGGGGTGCCACCCTGGGGTGTGTTTGTTAGATCATTGAAGAACTTGAAAATGAAAGGTTAAGGGCAGTTACGAACTTGATATCACCAGCTGGAGAGTTCATTCCGTACCCTCCCTGCCCTCCATCACCTGCGCCTGCAAACACCTGTTGATCCCCAGCACTTGTGCCCCTGTGTAGCCATGCAGGCCCACGCCACTTGCACACACACCCGCGTACATCTGCACGTGTGCCCGTTTACCCACACGCACGCCGGGAACGTGGGCCGCACGCCTCAGCCTCCGTGGCCCCCGGTCCTGGCGGTGGCCCCAGACCTGCCTCCGTCCCTGTCTGCAGGCTCCCAGGGCGCCTCCCCGTCGGAGCTCGGCCTGTGCTGAGTGTGCCGAGCCACACGCGTCCCCAGGTGCCCGAGGGCCGGCTGCTCGGCTGGCAAGCGGGGCCACGCAGGTGACGCATGACCTGGGGCCTTGTATTTGCCTGGCAGGGCCCCCGGTAACTCAAGCCAAGTCCAGCCCCGACCTGTGTGACTCCCAGTGTGACCCAGGAGCTGAAGTTATTTCATTTTAACACTCAACTATAAATAGCCGGTGCCCTCTGGCGGCCCAGGTGGCTTAGGAGTGAGGCTGCGGCCGAGCACGGTCCACACACAGCCCCCGAACCTGGAGTCGTGACCCGGCCAGAACCAGCAAGGTGAACAAGTCAATAAAGAAAATGCTTCCTCTGCTCTTCCTTTCTGCCTGCTCACCTTCGTTCCTGTCTACTTTCCCCCTCTTTAAAAATAAAATAATGATCACACGATGGGGACTCACGGGCAGTCAGCCCTGATGATGAGGCAGGACCCCCAGGGAGGAGGGAGGCCTGTTTCCAGAACAGAGGGTGAGCCGAGCAGGAGACGGAGCGGGAAGGGCAGGTCGCGGGCATCAGGGAGCCTCCTGGGGCATGTGGAGCGCGGACCAATGGCAGGCGGGTAGGCCGGGGGTCTGGTGCCTTCGTAGGGGTGGAGACGGCCCCTCTCACTTTGGCTTTGAACCCGGAGAGGTGGCAGTGCTGCTGTGTAGTGACCGTGCCAGCTCTGTGCTGAGCACTCGTCACCATTTCATCCATCAGCTGCCCAGGATGCGCCTGCTCGGGGAAGGCTGCGTCTTCAATATCCTGAGCCCCGAGTCACACCCCGCCTGTGTCGCGGGCGCCCTCACCAAGTGTCCTGAGCCCATGCCCCAGTCTGTCCCCCTGTGTGCAGACACCTCACACCTGGGTGCCAGTGGGCAGTGGGGGGACAGAAGGGAAGATGTGTGCGGGTGACGGGGGGACTGTGTCATGGTGACATATTCCTCTGGCCTGGCTGTCTGGCTGGCTGCTCCTCCAGTCTGTGGGTGTCCTGTACACACATCCATCTCTATTTGTGTCGTGCGGGATCGCTCCTGCCTTCCTCCGCCTGCTGATGCGTCCCTCTGCAGGTCTCGAGCTGGTGTCCCGCCCGCTTAGATCCCGTTTGCAAATTGAGTTGGGGATTGCAGCCCCAGCTGGGGTCACCCCTGCGCCCCTGTCGGCTGCTCCGCAGCCCTGCCAGGCACCACAGGCCGGCCCGCAGGGAGCCTGGTGCCACAGGGCTACCCCTCTGAGGTTTCCCTCCTGGGCGGGCAGGCACAGCCTCCACGCGCATCCCTCTGTGCATCTGTCCTGAACGTCTCTGGTCGTGGGGACACCGGTCAGACTGGATCAGGGACCAGCCTGATGAGCTCGTTTCCGCTTCCCTCTTTAAGGACTCTGTCTCCAAATGCAGTCGTTCTGAGGGCCGGGGGGTCAGGCCTCCAGCCCAGGGCCTGGGGAGACATGGCTCGGCCCCCACGGGGGCCATCTCTTCCAGCCGTGTGTGCAGTGCGACATTCATCAGAGAAGGAGGACGTGGGACCCGTGCTCAGGCTGAACCAGCGTGACTGGCACCAGATGAGGAGCGGAGCATGGCCCGTCCCCGGAGAGCCCCTGTCCCCCGGGGCAGCTCCAGCCCCAGCTTCCAGCTCTTCTGTCACTTTTCAGAGCAGGTGACATGCTGCTTTGTCTCAGCACCACCAGCCACGAGATGGGGAGACTCGGACGCGGGGGGCCTGCCTCCCTCGGTCCCCGTGGCCGTGTCCTGGTGCGTCTTAGGTGGGGCCAGCAGGCCTGGAGTTGTCTGCTCGTGGACATATGACAGCGGTCCCCCAAATGCAGCCCACGAACTCGCGGTGTGGAGGGTTTGCTTCGCCCGGAGTGACATGTGTGCAAACCTAATGGTGTCCAGCTGCCGCCTGCCCCCTGGGCTGCTGGCCTGGATGTTCCGAGCAGCGGCTCAGAGGATTCAGTGTGGTGTTACATACATGTCCTCGAGGAGCTGACACTGGGTGTAGATGAGACTGCGTGGGTGGTGCGTCCTGTGGTCAGAGTGCAGGGGACCGGCCAGTAGGGGGCGCCCGACGAGAGGACGGGAGCATGGCCGGCTCTCCTGGGGCACAGGCAGGCTGGGTGGCGGAAGGGGTACACGCGTGTGGCCACGCGTGGGGATGAAGTAGGCGAGAGGGTCGGGCCTGTGCCGGGGACGACTTGGGGAGTCAGGCTTTGGGGAGAGTTCTGCTCGGGGGGGCCTGCCAGCAGGGTGACCCAGGTCTCCTCTTCCGGCCCTCAGAGCTCTGGCCGTTGCGTCTGCGGCCCCGAATCGGGATGTGTGGGAGGCCCCCTCGGCCTCCAGGCCACTCGGGAGTGGGCAGGCGCCTTCCTTGCCACCCACTCAGGACACCTGGGTTTCCGTCCTCAGAGCCCTGTCTGCCCTCCGCTTGACCAAGACCCCTCACCGCTGGCAGCTCGCTCGGCCCGAGGGACACCTGGTTGGGGACGCCCCCTGAATGGAGGAAGGAGAAGGCTCTCTACCGGAGAACAATGGCAGACTGGCCGGGCAAGGGGACCCTCTGTCATCGCCCCGACACGGGCGTCCCTGCCAATGAAGGCTGCTGTGCCGCCCCCAGACAGAAGCTGTGGGGCTCTAAGGTGTTTGCCTTTGAGCCCTGCACCCCAGCCCCCACATCTGATCTCTTCATCCCCGAGGACAGGTTCTCTGACAGAACCTGACAAGAGCCATTTCCAAGATGGATTGATTCAATTTAGCACAAATTTTTGCTGGATTTGGTGACGTATTGCTCCCTGTGGAATGCATCGAATGTGGCTCCAATGAGGGGCTTTATTAGTCCCGGACGCGCCAAGCAGGTGGGGCCCGGGGGCCGCACCCCAACGTGCCACTCAGGCCCAGGGGAGCCCCCGCCCCCAGCTCTCCCGTCATGCGGGATGTCAGCCGGCGCCAAGGGGGATGCTTCCTGAGCTGCTTTCATTAGACCCCAGGGGTGAGATTTCCGTTCTGTTCCCAGGAGCAAAGTTTGCTGCTGCCGAGCCTGCCGTGGGGGACCCCAGCTAAAGTCTTCCCCTCGGCTGACGAATTCCTAATGTGCCCGCAGCTCTGCTCGCCACCGCTCGCCCAGCCCAGGACCGCGTCCCAGAGCGGGTAGGGGTAATGCATGACCCGCAGCGGGCACACGCACCGTGGCTGAGAATGTGATCACAGACGTCCGGACTTGGGGCTCTGCGTGGCGGGGTGACCCCAGAGGGTCCCTGCTTGAAGGAAACGCTGAAAGGAGCTGAAACCCAGTCTTGCTTAGGAAGGCGGAACCCCAAGTGTGGGCACACGAGCTCAGGCCTTGTGACAGGAGCCCCCTCATCACAGTCCTACAGAACCACAGAGCCCCCAGGCCCTCCAGCTGCGGGGGCGTCTGCTTCACTCCCGCAGCCCGGCCTCCTGCCTCTCCGTGCACGGGCTGGTCAGCGCCTTCCCGGAGCGTCCCCGAAGTCCATGCTGGTCGCTCTCCCGCTCCTTCCGGCCTCTGTTTAGAAGCTAGTCGCCCAGGGCAGTGTCCATTCTCAGAGTGCAGCCCAGATGAAAGGGCTGCTGCGTGGGCTGGACCTGAGGGGCAGGAAGCTGGGCTGAGGCGGAAAAGTGCCCCCCAGAGACGTCTCTGTCCTGACTCCCGAAACCCATGATCCCGCCGCCTGCATGCGTGTCGGCAGATGAGGTCGAGGGTGGTGGGAGGAGCTGCTGATCCGGGGCGCAGAGGCGCGCACGGTCCTGGGACGAGGCAGACAGAGGGACTGGACACGCGCCGGGAGCACAGAGCCCGAGGCTGAAGTGACATGGCCACCAGCCACCAGGGCCTGCCGCCCCCACCGCCCCAAGTTCATGGTGCTGGACGCTGCCAGACGGGGATGATCGTTGAGGGTGGACCCCACGTGTGGGCTTATACCTTCTCCAGGAGCCCTGTCCTCTCTGGGAGCCCTGTCCCCTTCCGGAGTCCTGTCCCTCAGGCCATAACCCAACTGCACTTGACATGGGACTCCGTAAACCCCAGTTGTGAGGCGGGGCTGCAGGGGGTCTCGTTCAGCCTTCAGGTCACCCTGGGGCTCAGCAGGGCCCCCTCAAAACCGAGCTGGGACCCTAAGCCACTTTCCTCAGAGTTGGGGCGCAGGGGGAGCAGAGCGGGTGACCAGGAGGACTCGCAGCGGGCGAGAGGTGTCCAGGGAAGGCAGCCTCTCCAGGAGGGCCAGACGGCCTGGTCCTGACGGCCCGGCCTCCTGGCAATGGCCATTTGTCTGTGTGGTGGGAGCCAAGCTTCAAAGTGCCACCATGCTCATCCAGCCCCCTCCCCGGTATTTTTTCGGGGGGTTGCTTTTGATATGTGGGCTGTTTTCGCCCTTCTCTTTTGAGGCAAATGGCTGATTGATCGCCTTTCATCTCCTACTTTGAGGAGCTGCAAGAGCTACTTTATATAAACATCAATTACCCGCACGTAATAAATTAAGGGCCCCTCACACCGCAGCATTAGCGTCCACTCGGATATCAAAGCCCGCCCGTCACCCGAACGGGAGGGCGGGGCTGATTAGCTGTGCGCCTTTGATGGAGACAGGCCGCTAATTTAATTGCGGAGCTGCAGGAGGGTGGAGGACAGAGGGACCCAGCCGGCGCGTGGACAGCTGGCCGGGTTGCTGGGC